>WNGS01005098.1:4363-19797 GCA_020271785.1 Procambarus virginalis | reverse complement strand
GGTGTACTTCCTTCTACTAGTGGGGTGTACTTCCTTGTACTAGTGGGGTGTACTTCCTTGTACTAGTGGGGTGTACTTACTTGTACTAGTGGGGTGTACTTCCTTGTACTAGTGGGGTGTACTTCCTTGTACTAGTGGGGTGTACTTCCTTGTCTAGTGGGGTGTACTTCCTTGTACTAGTGGGTGTACTTCCTTGTACTAGTGGGGTGTACTTCCTTGTACTAGTGGGGTACTTACTTGTACTAGTGGGTGTACTTCCTTGTACTAGTGGGGTGTACTTACTTGTACTAGTGGGGTGTACTTCCTTGTACTAGTGGGTGTACTGCCTTGTACTAGTGGGGTGTACTTTCCTTGTACTAGTGGGGTGTACTTCCTTGTAGTAGTGGGGTGTACTTCCTTGTACTAGTGGGGTACTTCCTTGTACTAGTGGGGTGTCTTCCTTGTACTAGTGGGGTGGTACTGCCTTGTACTTAGTGGGTGTACTTCCTTGTACTAGTGGGGTGTACTTCCTTGTACTAGTGGGGTGTACTTCCTTGTAGTAGTGGGGTGTGACTTCCTTGTACTAGTGGGGTGTACTTCCTTGTACTAGTGGGGTGTACTTCCTTGTACTAGTGTGGTGTACTTCCTTGTACTAGTGGAGTGTACTTCCTTGTACTAGTGGAGTGTACTTCCTTGTACTAGTGGGGTGTACTTCCCTTGTACTAGTGGGGTGTACTTCCTTGTACTGGTGGGGTGTACTTCCTTGTACTAGTGGGGTGTACTTCCTTGTACTAGTGGGGTGTACTTCCTTGTATAGTGGAGTGTACTTCCTTGTACTAGTGGGGTGTACTTCCTTGTACTAGTGGGGTGTACTTCCTTGTACTAGTGGGGTGTACTTCCTTGTACTAGTGGGGTGTACTTCCTTGTACTAGTGGGTGTACTTCCTTGTAGTAGTGGGGTGTACTTCCTTGTACTAGTGGGGTGTACTTCCTTGTACTAGTGGGTGTACTGCCCTTTGTACTAGTGGGGTGTACTTCCTTGTAGTAGTGGGGTTGTACTTCCTTTGTACTAGTGGAGTGTACTTCCTTGTACTAGTGGGGGTGTACTCCTTGTACTAGTGGGGTTGTACTTCCTGTACTAGTGGAGTGTACTTCCTTGTACTAGTGGAGTGTACTTCTTGTACTAGTGGGGTGTACTTCCTTGTACTAGTGGGGTGTACTTCCTTGTGTAGTGGGGTGTACTTCCTTGTACTAGTGGGGTGTACTTCCTTGTACTAGTGGGGTGTACTTCCTTGTACTAGTGGGGTGTACTTCCTTGTACTGGTGGAGTGTACTTCTTGTACTAGTGGGGTGTACTTCCTTGTACTAGTGGGTGTACTTCCTTGTACTAGTGGGGTGTACTTCCTTGTACTAGTGGGGTGTACTTCCTTGTACTAGTGGGGTGTACTTCCTTGTAGTGGGGGTACTTCCTTGTACTAGTGGGGTGTACTTCCTTGTACTAGTGGGGTGTACTTCCTTGTACTAGTGGGTGTACTTCCTTGTACTAGTGGGGTGTACTTCCTTGTACTAGTGGGGTGTACTTCCTTGTACTAGTGGGGTGTACTTCCTTGTACTAGTGGGGTGTACTTCCTTGTACTAGTGGGGTGTACTTCCTTGTACTAGTGGGGTGTACTTCCTTGTACTAGTGGAGTGTAGTTGAAGTGCCAGTTGCTTGTTGTTGTTCCAGGAATGTGATGGAATCCCCTCCAGGTGACTGGCACTATTGGAGGAATTACATGCGAAAATTTTATCATTGACTGTGGTGTTGGGAGTTGTGTTCCGTTCCCAGGGTTGTCCGCTGTTCACAGTGTTCACTCCTGCTTCTGTTTCATCCCCAAATACACTATTCGTTGTGTACCTGAGCAGTGACGCGGGAACATTGCCAGTATGGAGGTCGAGGCACGAGAGTGTTAGAGACATTGGTTCCCACCATGAGGATATCTTGTGTGACCAGTGCACTCATGGCAGTGAGGTCACACAGATCACGATATGATTGTGTGTATTGTGTATATGGTCTCTACATGGTGAGGGAGCTGGCAGCGTGTGCCAGTCAATAGTGCACAGGGTGAGGCTTGGAATCCTGTTTCTCATGCATCCCCTAAATATTCTGGCTGGTTTTGACTAACAAGGTTGTCAGAGGAGGAGGAGGGTAGTAGGCTGGTGGAGGGGTGGTTGTTCGGTCATTTAGGACAGCGCCTCAGTCTGTCAGGTCACCTATCAACAGGAGACTGCTGTTCTGACACCTGCCTTCCGTGCCCTTGAAAGGGCATGGAAGCTGAATCAACAGACATTGTCCCTCTACACAAGGGAGGGAGCAAAACATTGGCAAAGAATTATAGACCAGTTTCCCTAACGTCCCACATAATAAAATATTTGAGAGAGTGATCAGGAGTCAGGTCACCAGATTCATGGAGACAAATGACCTCCACAACCCAGGCCAACATGGATTTAGAGCTGGAAGATCGTGACTCTCACAGCTACTTGATCACTACGACAAAGTCACTGAGGCATTAGAAGAAATACAGAATGCAGATGTGGTATACACAAACTTCACGAAGGCATTCGGTAAATGTGACCATGGAGTGATAGCACACAAAATGAGGTCAATGGGAATAACTGTTAAAGTAGGACGCTGGATACTTAGCTTTCTGTCGAACAGAACACAGAGTAACAGTCAACCAACTAAAATCCAGTCCAAGCGCAGTTAAATGCTCAGTACCTCAGGGTACAGTCCTTGCACCACTGCCCTTCCTTATTCTCATATCAGATATAGACTCAAATACAAGCCACGGATTCGTATCATTCTTTGTAGATGACACAAAATCAGCATGAAAATTACTTACGTTGAAGATTTTGAAAAACTTCCAGCAGATATTAATAATGTTTTCAACTGGGCAACATGAAATAACAGTAGTTTAACAGTGATAAATTCCATGTACTCAGGTATGGTAAAAATGAGGAATTTAAACATACTACTGGGTACAAAACACAATCAAATGTGCCCATAGTAGGAAAGCAGCGTGTAAAGGATTTGGGAATAAAGTCTGACGACCTATCGTTGAGGGAACATAACGAAGCAAATATTGCGTCAGCAAGAAAATTGATAGGATGTATTACGAGAACTTTCAAATCCAGGGATCCCATGACAATGGTTGTACTCTTCAAATCACTTGCACTGTTCCGTCTTGAGTACTGCTTGATACTCCCCTTCAGAGAGAGAGAGAGAGATTGCTGAAATGGGAGAGTACAGAGAACATACACAGCATACATGGATACGATAAGGCACCTAAATTATTGGGATCGTCTCAAAGTTTTCCAAATGTACTCACTATAAAGAAGATGAGAGCGATACCAAATAATATACACCTGGAAAATACTGGAGGGCCAGGTCCCTAATCTACATTGTAAAATAACAACGTACTGGAGTAAACGATATAGAGGAAAATGAAGAATAGAACCAGTGAAGAGCAGGGGTGCCTTAGGCACATCAGAGGTCCACGGCTGTTCAACGTCCTACCAGCGAATATAAGAAATATTGCCGGAACAACCGTGGGACATCTTCAAGATAAACTAGATAGTTTTTTTCAGGAAGTGCCTGACCAACCGGGCTGTGGTGGGTATATGGCCCTGCGGGCCGCTCCAAGGAACAAACAGCCTGTTGGACCAAACTCTCACAAGTCAAGCCTGGCCTCGGGCCGGGCTTGGGGAGTAGAACAACTCGCAGAACCCCATCAACCAGGTACAATGGAGATACAATAAATGAACAACACTACAGACGAGAGAGCTAGTACCATGTTACGTTTATTTTATAAATGTTTCTTACTGGACGGTCGTCTGTCAGTGTTACTGTACTATTGTTGATCTTGTCACTCCGATCTGTGGAGTGATCTGGCTGGGTTTTGTATCCTGTAATTACATTAAGGTCTTCACTGCTGCAATTGCGAACCTGTTGAAGGTGTCATTGTTGATCCTCTTGATGTTCCCATCTGCTTACTAGTAGATTTTAGTGATTATAATTGTTGAGTGTGTCACCCCTAGGCGCTCTGGTGCTGATGTTAGTGCTGTCTGTAGACATGACAACACACTCTAGTGTCATCCTCCCATGTGGGGTAGAGCCACAGGGGACCATCTTCCCATGTGGGGTAGAGCCACAGGGGACCATCTTCCCATGTGGGGTAGAGCCACAGGGGACCATCTTCCCATGTGGGGTAGAGCCACAGGGGATGATCGAGATAGGTGTTATCAACGTTTTGTGGTCATGACGCTGATGATGACATATAGATTATAGATAGGTGTTGGGGTCTCCGGTGACTGCTGTGGTGAAGCAGCCTCCTGGGTGGGGGTCTCCTTCCTCACATCTGAGAAAGAGAATTCTGTTGTTGGCACATATTAAGTAAATTTCAATATGGACAGCTGCTCCATCTGGGGCAGCAGACTGGTTCATGTCTCGCAAGGAGGTGATAACGTCTTCTACACAGCGTCAATACAATGTAAGTGTTCTAGCTGGCCAGTTGTGTAAAAGTTGGTGGTGTGGAGTCCGATCGGGAAGGCCATTACCAACCGGTTCTACTTGGTCAAAGACTGTTCCATCCCCGCTACAAAATGGGGCCTCAGTTGTAAATACTGTATCAAGAGAAGTTTCTTAAGTAAGTTTTTGATAGACGAGGAGTATGGTAGACTTTAAGACAATCATTAGAACACGCTAAGCCTGTATGACTAGCACTTTGAAGGGACTGGGAGACGGAGTGAGAGCCAGGATAGGAGGATAGAGTAAAGGAACAGTGCCAAACCACTTACACCATCTAGAATCAATCCCTCATCCTGCAAGAAGCGATCCCTTCCCTGCACGGACGAGTCTAGACAAGAGCAGTTCCTCTATCTCCAGGAAGGTAACTTACACATCTGGCAGTTGGGTGGAGCCTTCAACGTAAAGGAACTAATTTTCAAATTATGTGACATTTTACAGCTGTGATGGTATGGATAAGGTGGTTGAGGCGGTGGTATAGGGTAGTAGCCATAGGTTGTAATAGTAGATTACTTGGTGTTGGCGTCGTGGTTGACTGGTTGACTAGACTAGGAACATGGAATTGCTATGTTTGGGTGGAACAATCTCATATCCTATTTGGAAACAACAGATTTACGCGCTGAAGAATTTAATCCGGCCAAGAATGCGTATCTTCTTTTTGGAATTGGTCAACAAGCTTACATAATAATGTGTGGTTAAGAGAAAATGGCGACCCTGGTGGACTAGTCCACCAGGGACTAGTACTTGGCTACTAAAACATATTCCACATTGTTTAAGCCAGGGGGAAAAACACCATTAGTCAAATATAGAAACTGCTGGTAACGGAAGCCTGCTTTTGCACCCGCTAGATAACCTAAGTTTAAGGGTTGGTAAATATTATTGTTCTTGCTTTGGCCATCTGTTTACTCGTCGTCAGGACAAAATTAAGTAATAAGACTCTTGACTCACGACTCTCAACTGATGGCGCATGTGGGGTTTCTCGGGCGTTGCTTCGTTATCGTCCTCTGCTCGAATCCCAGCCCTGAATGCTTCATTTGCATACTACAGGTCTCAACAATGACCAACAGAAACTAAACACTATACTTAACCTATCTTAAGCCTAATATTTCCTTATATTTGAGAAAATTCACATTTCGTGATAGTTCCCCCTGCTTGGACGATCCTAGCCTGAGGACAGGTAGTATCCTGATAAGGCTTCAGATTCTGACCAAAAATATGGTCACGTTTATATAATTTCATGTTTATAAGTCGGATACTGTATATTAGGAGAATGTTTGACAATCTGAGTATGTAAACAATATGTTTTCTTGAAGTGATGTACTGAAAAGTTGCTAATTTCTTCAGCACATTCATTCAATACTGAGCCTGATATTTTATTTGATATTATTACAGTATCTGTGTTTTCTTTAGCTAGTGTGTGTGTGTGTGTAAAACTGCCACGTTTTTTTTAATAGGAGTGCAAGTCCCTTTCGGTGTCTTCTTTTCCTTTCTTTTCTTATCTGGTATTAACCTCAAAATATTACATCAAAGATCATGTCTCTTTGTTTGGTTTCCACTACTGCAATAACATCAGGCTCTTTTTCTCTAACCGTTTTCCTCCCTCTGCTGTATGTGTAAAGCTGTCCACATTGGTAACAGGTGGTTGTGAGTTAGGGGGGGGGGGCTGATAAAGAGAGGTGGGCAGATGGACCAGGTGGAGCTGAAGGGTAACTGAGGGACTGAGGGACAAGTGAGGGGTTGACGGGTAGGGGCGCTCAGTAAGGTTGGCTGTACTAACGTGTTCAGTGTTCGGACAGTCGTGTGAGAACCTGGTGAGCAGCGACGCTGAGAGCACGAGCGGGGCGGCTGCTGCTGGCGTGGGTGACGGAGGCTGTGTGGAGGCCGGCCTCAAGGAGCCAGAGGTCCTCACCGCTCAACAGATCGACGAGTTCCTCCACCGCCATGAGCAAGGTTCGTCACACCTACACCCTTGCAACTATTATGCCTTCTTCCACCTGCTTGGGACATCCAACTGCTCTGGTTCCTGAACGTGTTTTTCAACTTCACGTTTCTGTGATATTTATCCTTGCTTCCTTCCTGGTGTCAACTAACGGAGACGGTCGGGACAAATCTCAAAATGGTGTTTTGACTCTTAAATTTTCGTCCAGACATGGAGCTTAGTGACGTCTGAATAATGTTCCTTTTAGTAATATAACTTTATTTATCCATTTCTGTTACTTTTATTTAATTAAGCTTTATATATATATATATATATATATATATATATATATATAATATATATATATATATATATATATATATATTATGAAATCTCACTTGCTAGGTATATTCGATACCTAGCAAGTGTCCTGTTTACTTTTCTTACCCTGGTACCTCCCATACCATCCCAACAGTGACCGTCCCTCACCCTCCTAGCCTGGTACCTCCCATACCATCCCAACAGTGACCGTCCCTCACCCTCCTAGCCTGGTAACCTCCCATACCATCCCACAGTGACCGTCCCTCACCCTCCTAGCCTGGTACCTCCCATACCATCCCAGCAGTGACCGTCCCTCACCCTCCTAGCCTGGTACCTCCCATACCATCCCAACAGTGACCGTCCCTCCCACACCAGGGTACTAAAGAGAGGTTGTGTCCACAGGGGTGGAGTACGCGCTCCACCGGGCCAAGGTGTGGAGTAAGTACTCCAAGGACGTGATGAACTACATCGAGAAGCGGGCCCAGCTGGACCTGGAGCACGCCAGGAACCTGACCAAGCTGGCCCACTCCGTCAGGCCCGCCCTCAAGGAGGAGGTGAGTCCTCCTCCACTCTCTCTCTCTCTGTCCCTCTGTCTCTGTCTCTCTGTCTCTCTCTCTCTCTCTCTCTCTNATATGGACGTCAGCGGCCACTACCTAAGTCCCTGATAACCCATCAGCGCCAGAATCCACCTCATCAGCCCATGCAGTAGATGAGCGCCTGGATCTCTTGGGCACCGCGCACATCTTCGGAACCGGAAGTGGACCCAGACCCACGGGCATCACAAGCCGCTCGTACGCGTCTGACGACTGCAGCAGCTTCAACCGCAGGGGGAACCGGACACACACAACCGGGACCCCTCAGCCACTTCAGCATCCGGGATCCGAGTCGAGAGATAGGGCCAGGCGCAGCATCGGAAGACAGGGGAGCATGCGCAGAGGAGCGGCAATACCACGGCCACTGGAGCAGCAGGACAGGGATCAACAGGGTCAGGGAATCCCCCGATCTCATCGCAACAGCCGGAGGAGGGCCAGCGACATCCGGGGAAACGTCAGGACCGCCGGGGGAGCCGCAGCAACGAGCCGGGCGGGCTCCACATCCCCGAAGTCCTCGTCAGTGGAAGCGGAGTGGAAATCCTCTTCCCGAAAGAGGTTGACAGGTGCAACCGGATCCGCCTCGCACCCTGCAGTGCGCCTGATGCCCCATCAAGCCACACCGCAGGTCCGAGGCTGCCGGGCATAGTAACACCCGATGTAGCATCCCAGAAGCCGGACCGAAGATGGAATGTCCGACCGCAGACGCATGCCCAAGGTGCGAATATTCGTCCGCCTCCCGGCGTACTTCCCGAGGATAACGTATTACCCTCACACTGACGACGGGCCCAAATCGCGGAAATAACGCCGCAGAAGCTCTTCGGGAAACTCCAAGGGCGCCCCATGCACGCTGACATAGGTCAGCGCACCACTCCGGTCTGATATGTCGACTGAGCCGGTACCTCCTGGCAAGGACAGCGAGCGCCCCTCGTAACGACTGAGGAAGGCACGATATCCTCCTCCGTCGCCAGCTTGATGACAACGCGACGCGCAGTCACCAGCTCAATCCCGTCAATATCTAGCACCGGGATATGCAGCAAGTCGCACAGTACCTCCGCTACCTCTGGATACCCAGCACGGCCAGAGAATTCCAGTCCTACCGAGTTCACACGCTTGATTGCAGGTAGGGGACCACCCATGGTGAACCCAACACCTGCCACGTCTGCACACCGCCAGCTCCCACAGCACAATTAGGTGATTTATGAAGCGATGTCCGCCGTAATTGTTGTCGCCCCGCCAGAGGTCCTCCCACGTGGTGGTCCAAGTCCTTCCCTTCTCAGGCCTCTGATGCCACCGTCTTGCCACAATCTCGTTCTTTTTCGATTTTTTTCCTATCCAACGTTATAACAATTCACTATGTTGCGTTATCACTGCGTTGCTGTACCCTTCATATGACCAAAAACTATGTTTTGGGCTCACTGGTACGTAAATATCCCAAGAATATTGAAGTAAATCGCGGACCGCCGTTCTACACTTGTTCCCGCGCCTGTGTCCCGCACTTGTGGGACACAGGCGGTGCGGTGTTAGTGTCCCAACACTTGCCAGTACACCTGCGGTGTTAGTGTTCCAACACTTGCCAGTACACCAGCGGTGTTAGCGTCCCAACACTTGCCAGTACACCTGCAGTGTTAGCGTCCCAACACTTGCCAGTACACCTGCGGTGTTAGTGTCCCACACTTGCCAGTACACCTGCGGTGTTAGTGTTCCAACACTTGCCAGTACACCTGCAGTGTTAGTGTCCCAACACTTGCCAGTACACCTGCGGTGTTAGTGTTCCAACACTTGCCAGTACACCTGCGGTGTTAGTGTCCCAACACTTGCCAGTACACCTGCGGTGTTAGTGTTCCAACACTTGTCAGTACACCTGCGGTGTTAGTGTCCCAACACTTGCCAGTACACCTGCGGTGTTAGTGTTCCACACTTGCCAGTACACCTGCGGTGTTAGTGTCCCAACACTTGCCAGTACACCTGCGTGTTAGTGTTCCAACACTTGCCAGTACACCTGCGGTGTTAGTGTCCCAACACTTGCCAGTACACCTGCGGTGTTAGTGTCCCAACACTTGCCAGTACACCTGCGGTGTTAGTGTCCCAACACTTGCCAGTACACCTGCGGTGTTAGTGTCCCAACACTTGCCAGTACACCTGCGCTGTTAGTGTCCCAACACTTGTCAGTACACCTTCGGTGTTATTGTCCCAACACTTGCCAGTACACCTGCGGTGTTAGTGTCCCAACACTTGCCAGTACACCTGCGGTGTTAGTGTCCCAACACTTGCCAGTACACCTGCGGTGTTAGTGTCCCAACACTTGCCAGTACACCTGCGGTGTTAGTGTCCCAACACTTGCCAGTACACCTGCGGTGTTAGTGTCCCAACACTTGCCAGTACACCTGCGGTGTTAGTGTCCCCACACTTGCCAGTACACCTGCGGTGTTAGTGTCCCAACACTTGCCAGTACACCTGCGGTGTTAGTGTCCCAACACTTGCCAGTACACCTGCGGTGTTAGTGTCCCAACACTTGCCAGTACACCTGCGGTGTTAGTGTCCCAACACTTGTCAGTACACCTTCGGTGTTAGTGTCCCAACACTTGCCAGTACACCTGCGGTGTTTACAAGTGTGTTATGAATTTAACGCGGCCGGTGTCAAACGCTTTCTGGAAGTGAGAGTCTTGTGGGAGGACGAATTTATGCAGGAGTTATATGGACATGTGGGGGGGGGGGGGTTACTGAGCTGTGATGCCCAGCTGTGATGTCCAGCTGTGATGCCCAGCTGTGATGCCCAGCTGTGATGCCTAGCTGTGATGCCCAGCTGTGATGCCCAGGCTGTGATACCCAGCTGTGATGCCTAGCTGTGATGCCTAGCTGTGATGCCCAGCTGTGATGCCTAGCTGTGATGCCCAGCTGTGATGCCCAGCTGGACTGTGGCATACATCTGTATATTTTATCGTTACTACTTCTAGTTAAGCGTCGCACGCATAATGCTATACTTTAACAGGTTCGAATGCAAGTCCCGTAAATTTCCTTTTAACTGTACAAGAACTGAGCCGCCGGAAAAATACTCCAGAGTCGTATGAAGATAAAATGGACAAAATTAAGTAGAAAATCAAACAAACTGAGGACATGACTTGAGACGAATGGAAATATCAAGTCGAAAACAAAAACTGAGAGGCAGAAATTGTCGGAAGAGAGACAATATGAGAGGTTAAGGGAGCAGCGAGCCAAGTGTGCCACACCCTGACTCAAGTAATTACCTAAGTGTAATTACCTAAGTGTATTACAGGATGAGAGCTACGCTCGTGGTGTCCCGTCTTCCCAGCACTCTTTGTCATATAACGCTTTGAAACTACTAACGGTCTTGGCCTCCACCACCTTCTCCCCCAACTTGTTCCAACCGTCTACCACTCTGTTTGCGAAAGTGAATTTTCTTATATTTCTTCGGCATCTGTGTTTAGCTAGTTTAAATCTATGACCTCTTGTTCTTAAAGTTCCAGGTCACAGGAAATCTTCCCTGTCGATTTTATCAATTCCTGTTAGTATTTTGTACGTAGTGATCATATCACCTCTTTTTCTTCTGTCTTCTAGTTTTGGCATATTTAATGCCTCAAACCTCTCCTCGTAGCTCTTGCCCTTCAGTTCTCGGAGCCACTTAGTAGTGTGTCTTTGCACCTTTTCCAGTTTGTTGATGTGCTTCTTAAGATATGGGCACCACACAACCGCTGCATATTCTAGCTTTGGCCTAACAAAAGTCGTGAACAATTTCTTTAGTATATCGCCATCCATGTATTTAAAAGCAATTCTGAAGTTAGAAAGCGTGGCATAGGCTCCTCGCACAATATTCTTTACGTGGTCCTCAGGTGATAGTTTTCTTTCTAGAACCACCCCTAGATCCCTTTCTTTATCAGAATTCTTTAAAGATTTCTCGCATAATATATAGGTTGTGTGGGGTCTATGTTCTCCTATTCCACATTCCATAACATGGCATTTATTAACATTAAACTCCATTTGCCAAGTGGTGCTCCATATACTTATTTTGTCCAGGTCATCTTGAAGGGCATGACAATCATCTAAATTTCTTATCCTTCCTATTATCTTAGCATCATCAGCAAACATGTTCATATAATTCTGTATACCAACTGGTAGATCATTTATGTAGACAATAAACATCACTGGTGCAAGAACTGAACCCTGTGGTATTCCACTTGTGACATTTCTCCAGTCCGATACATTGCCTCTGATTACTGCCCTCATTTTTCTATCAGTCAGAAAATTTTTCATCCATGTTAGAAGCTTACCTGTCACCCTCCAATATTTTCCAGTTTCCAGAACAACCTCTTATGTGGAACTCTGTCGAAAGCCTTTTTTAGGTCCAGATAGATGCAGTCAACCCAACCATCTCTTTCCTGTAATATCTCTGTGGCTCGATCATAGAATCTGAGTAAATTCGATACACAGGATCTTCCAGATCGAAAACCATACTGTCTGTCTGATATTATATCCTTTCCATCCAGGTGTTTTACCCATTTAGTTTTGATTAGTTTTTCCAATACTTTCCCTATTACACTTGTCAGTGATACAGGTCTATAATTGAGGGGGTCTTCCCTTCTGCCACTTTTGTAGATTAGAACTATGTTAGCCAGTTTCCACACGTCTGCTACGATTCCTGTACACAGGGATGCCTGAAAGATCAGGTGAAGTGGAATGCTGAGCTCAGGTGCACATTCTCTCAGAACCCATGGTGAAACTCCATCTGGGCCAGCTGCTTTGTTCTTACTGAGCTCCTTTAGCATATTTGCCACTTCGTCTCTAGACACCTCTATCCGCTCTATGTTGTTCTCTGGAATTCTTATTGTGTCTGGTTCTCTGAAGATTTCATTTTGTACAAACACACTTTGGAACTTTTCATTTAATGTTTCACACATTTCCTTTTTATTTTCCGTGAATCTGTTTCCCATTTTCAACCTCTGAATATTATCCTTTACCTGCAATTTGTTGTTTATGAATTTGTAGAATAGGCCCGGTTCTGCTTTACATTTATTTGCTATCCTTTTTTCAAAATTTCTTTCTGCCTCTCTCCTTACTGCCGTATAGTTGTTTCTCGCATCTTTGTATCGCTGGTATGTTTGGGGTTTGGCCTCTTCCTATACTGATTCCATTTTTGTGTCTTTTGGTCTCTGGCCTTCTCACAATTTCTGTTGAACCAATCCTGTTTTCTGGCCCTGCATCTCTGTTTTGGTATGAATGTTTGTGTGCCTTCCTCGTATATTTTGCAAAATTTGGCATACATTTCATTTACTTCCCTGCCTAGCAACAAGTCTGTCCAATTACACTCATTAAAAAAATTTCGAAGTTCCCCATAGTGACTTCTCCTTAAATCGAGTTTATCAACTGTTTCAATGTCCCCATTTTCTTCTAGATGATATCTTAAAGCATAATCAGTGTCTAACAGGACGTGATCACTTTCCCAAGGGAGGAAGGTACTGGATGTCAAATATCTCTTCTTCTTTCCTGGTGAACACTAGATCCCGTACTGACGGTACATCTCCTTCCCTCATTCTTGTGGCCTGCTTTATGTGTTGATACAAGAATGTCTCCAGAATGAGGTTCATAAATCTGAATGTCCAAAAGTCCACCGTTCTTGCTTCATAGGCCTCCCAGTCTATTGCTTTAAAGTTGAAGTCCCCCAGTATTAACAGGCGTGATTTATCTTTATCTGCTTGTACAATAATATCTCTCATGACCATTATGAGTCCCTCTCGTTTGTCATCCAGTTCTTCCTTTGTCCATGTGTTGCTTGCTGGTGGACTGTAGGCATTTAAAATTATCAGTTTATCATCCTGATTCCAGATCTGCAATGCCATTATGTCAATATCTCGAGGGTTTTCAAATATTAACTCTTACCTTCAGGTGTTTTTTCACCAGTACAGCCACTCCTCCTCCCTTCCTAGTTTTCCTGTCACGTCTCCAAACTGAATAGCCTCTTGGGAATATGACTTCATTTATTATATTTCCTTCAAGTTTCGTCTCAGATAATGTGACAATATCTGGGACCCTAAGCTGGATTATATCTTGCAACTCCAAAGTTTTTGACCTCGCTCCATCTATGTTGGTATATACAATTTTCAGGAACATGTTCCCTTTGCTCTTTACTTCCCCTTCCACTACTGGGGTAGTAAAGAGCAGAGGAAAAGGGAACATGTTCCTGAAAATTGTATATACCAACATAGATGGAGTGAGGTCAAAAACTTTGGAGTTGCAAGATATAATTCAGTTTAGGGTCCCAGATATTGTCGCATTATCACAGTTACAGTTACAGTTACACTTGTAACTGTAACACAGTTACAAGTGTAACTCTCACATATACCAGCAATTAGTTATGGGGTGAGAAGTATACCGCATACCTGGAGTATAACGATGTCATCCCCGATGAGCTCACACACGCAGCCTCGAGCCATGGTTGACGTGCGTACTCGCCTAGTTGTGCTTGCGGGGGTTGAGCTCTGGCTCTTTGATCCTGCCTCTGAACTGTCAATCAACTGGTGTACAGGTTCCTGAGCCTACTGGGCTCTATCATATCTACATTTGAAACTGTGTATGGAGTCAGCCTCCACCACATCACTGCCTAATGCATTCCATCTGTTAACTACTCTGACACTGAAAAAGTTTTTTCTAAAGTCTCTGTGGCTCATTTGGGTACTCAGTTTCCACCTGTGTCCCCTTGTTCGCGTACCACCAGTGTTAAATAGTTTATCTGTATCTACCCTGTCATTCATCTGAGAATTTTGTAGGTAGTGATCATGTCTCCCCTTACTCTTCTGTCTTCCAGTGTCGTGAGGTGCATTTCCCGCAGCCTTTCCTCGTAACTCATGCCTCTTAGCTCTGGGACCAGCCTAGTCCTCTGTCCATCCTAATCCTAGTCCTTCCTCTGAGCTTTTTCCAGCTTCGCCTTGTGCTTGACAAGGTACGGGCTCCATGCTGGGGCCGCATACTCCAGGATTGGTCTTATATATGTGGTATACAAGGTTCTGAATGATTCCTTACACAGGTTCCTGAAGGCTGTTCTGATGTTAGCCAGTCTCGCATATGCCGCAGATGTTATTCTTTTGATGTGGGCTTCAGGAAACAGGTTTGGTGTGATATCAACTCCTAGATCTTTCTCTCTGTCCGTTCATGAAGGATTTCATCGCCCATTTTGAATCCTTTGTCTGGCCTCCTGTTTCTACTGCCTACTTTAATTATCTTACACTTTCTCGGGTTGAACTTTAGTTGCCATTTGTTGGACCATCATTCAGTCTGTCTAGGTCATGTTGTAGCCTCCTTCAATCTTCCTCCTCTCAATCTTCCTCATAATTTTTGCATCATCAGCAAACAATGAGAGGAACGATTCTATCCTCTGGGAGATCATATACATATATATCAGAAACGGTATGGGTCCAAGAACTGAACCCTGTGGGACTCCACTGGTGACGCCTCGCCAATCAGAGACCTCACCCCTCACAGTGACTCGCTGTCTTATGTTGCTTAGGTACTCCTTATTCAATATAGTACCCTCCCTTTCACTCCTGCATGCATCTCCAGCTTTCAGTCTAGTCTCTGGTGCGGTACTGTGTCAAAGGCTTTCTGGCAATCCAAAAATATGCAGTCTGCCCATCCCTCTCTTTCTTGCCTTATTTTGTTGCCTGTCATAGAATTCAATTAATCCTGAGGCAGGACCTGCCATCTCTGAACCCATGTTGATGCGTGTTCACAAAGTTCCTTCGCTCCAGATGTTCCACTAACTTTTTTCGCACAATCTTCTCCATCAGGTTGTATGGTATGCAGGTTAGTGTGTGTGAGTGCGCGCGTCTTTGTACATGGGGAGGGAGAGGATGGCTGTGTGTGTACTCACCTATTTGTGCTTGCAGGGGTTGAGCTTTGGCTCTTTGGTCCCGCCTCTCAACTGTCAAATCAACTGTGTGTGTGTGTGTGTGTGTGTGTGTGTGTGTGTTGTGTTGTGTGTGTGGTGGGAAGGGGGTGGGGTTGGGGGCGTGATCTCACATCCCAGATCAACTTTACACACACACACACAC
>WNGS01005097.1:16879-54496 GCA_020271785.1 Procambarus virginalis | reverse complement strand
GGTACATTTGCATATCAACCCAGATGTATTCCAGTTGCCCAACCACATCGCCGACAACCATTCCATACTCGCAAGAATCGATGCCGAACTGGATAGGCTGATAGAACTAGATATCATTGAACGGTAACAGGCCCAACACCATGGGTAAGCCCAATTGTCACTCCACCAAAGCCGAAGAATCCAGATGAGATACGCATTTGTGTAGACATGCGTGTTCCCAACAAGGCAATAATGCGTGAACGCCATCCTACACCCACTGTAGATGATATGATTTACCGCTTGAATGGTGCAACTGTATTCAGCAAGTTAGATTTAAACAAGGGCTATCATCAGCTTGAACTTGATGATGAGAGTCGATTCATCACAACGTTTACGACACATCGAGGTCTGTATAGGTACAAGCGCCTGAGTTTTGGTATTAACAGTGCTGCTGAAGTATTCCAGCACATCATCAGCCAGGTATTGCAAGATATACCTAATGCTGACAACATGTCTGATGACATCATTGTTTATGGCCGTACCCAAGCTGAACACGACAAAGCTCTTCGTGCAACATTGCAACGCTTACGAGAAAAGAATTTGACGCTAAGCCGAGCAAAGTGTGAGTTCAATAAACATAAAATTGAATTCTTTGGACATGTACTTAGTGACAAAGGTCTGTCTCCAGATCCTAAGAAAGTTGCAGATATCAAGAATGCTGCACCTCCTTCAACATCCACTGAAGTACATAGTTTTCTGGGAATGGCAAACTACTGTTCTCGCTTCATTCCAGATTTTGCTACCATTACGAAGCCTCTACGTGAGCTCCTGAAGAAAAATGCATCATGGTACTGGAGCGATGTCGAGCAAAATGCATTTGATGCTGTGAAAGATGCACTAGTAGAAAATGCGACTGCTGCATACTTTGATCCATCAATGGACACTGAGTTAACGGTGGATGCTAGTCCTGTTGGTTTAGGTGCTGTGTTAGCCCAACACAAACCTGGTCAACCAGATTCAAGAGTAGTAATTGCCTACGCCAGCCGTTCTCTCACAGATGTTGAGCAACGATACAGTCAGACAGAGAAGGAAGCTCTTGCTCTTGTATGGGGCTGTGAACACTTCAATGTGTATCTGCTTGGTGCACCCTTTACCACGATAGTCACTGACCACAAACCGTTGGAGACCATCTTCAATAATCCAAAGTCCAAACCACCAGCTCGCATTGAGAGATGGGCTCTTCGTCTGCAACCATACAACTTTACGGTGAAATACAAGCCAGGTGCAGGCAATCCCGCTGATTACATCAGTCGACATCCTGCCAACAGTTTCACCATCACCAAGCATCAGCAAGTTGCCGAGGAATATGTACACTCTGTAACCTGTGATGCAGTCCCCAAGGCTCTCACTCTTGATGAAATCCGTACTGCAACCCTAGAGGACCCAACTCTGCAAGCAACAGTGGATGCATTGACTAAGAAAAAGTTTCCACGCATCCCACCCTCAGGAGTTGACCAAGATGCATTCAAAGCACTTGAACGCATCCAGACAGAATTAAGTGTTACGCAACAACGCGACACCGTGCTGCGAGGTACTCGTATCGTCATTCCAGCTGTTCTCCAGCAACGTGCTCTGAAGCTTGCACATCAAGGACACCAAGGTCTTGTAAGGACCAAACAGCTGCTACGAGAAAAGGTGTGGTTTCCTGGCATTGATCGTCAAGCTAAGGACATGCATGATGCCTGTGTCCCTTGCCAAGCTGCAGTGGATACTTCAAGACCAACACCTCTACAACCTTCACCACTACCTGCTGCACCATGGATGGAAGTATCGATGGACTTCTGTGGACCGCTACCAACTGGAGAGTACTTGATGGTAGTCATTGATGATCACTCACGTTATCCAGAAGTAGAAATCATCACTTCCACATCTGCAAAGGCTGTCATCCCGAAACTCGACAAGATCTTTTCAAACTTTGGCATTCCTGAAGTTGTCAAGACGGACAATGGACCGCCATTTAATGGACAAGACTTTGTCAACTTTGCTGAGCATATTGGATTCAAACACCGCCGTGTGATGCCACTACATCCACAAGCAAATGGAGAAGTCGAGAGATTCATGCAACCTCTCATGAAAGCTGTACGCTGTGCTCATGCCGAAGGACGATCCTGGAAACAAGCTATGTATGCTTTTCTCAGGAACTACCGTGCAACACCGCATGGAACACTGGGCAAGTCGCCTGGCGAACTTTTATTTGGACGTCCTATGAGAATCGCACTACCTGTCATGCCAGCCAAAGTAACGGATAAACGTCTCGCTCAGAAGGATGCACTAGCCAAGGGCAAAATGAAAATTGCTCATGATCAACGTGCAAAGGAACAATTCATAAAGGTTGGAGATACTGTTCTCGTTAAAAAGAAAAAAGAGGGAAAGTTAGATATGCCGTATGATACAAAACCATATAAAGTGATTAGTGTAAAAGGAACTATGGTAACAGCGAGTAATAGAGATCATAGTATAACACGTAATATGGCTTATTTCAAAGTGATTCCAAATAGTGTAGAAAATGATGAAGTGCAAAGTCGTGCAAAAGAAAAAGAAAAAATGAGTTATAACTCGATAAACAATTCATCGAGGGATATTTTTGTATTTAAGGACTCTCGTCCAAAACGACATGTTAAACGCCCTACACGATATGATGATTAATTGTGTTCCTATGTAATGCAAAGTATTTACTTGTTATGCTGAACTAAATTTAATATTGTTTGAATAATGCAGATCTCTTATTCAATATTTTGTAACTTTGTATTACAGTTTCTTTCATGTTTGTTTAACATTGCATATGTATTTTTAACATTGAAATCCTTTGTGGTTAAGATTGTTTAAATTCTTTGTGTGTTTAATTAATGTTAAATGTATGCAATATCTCTTGATATGTTAATAACTTACTTTGTGTCAATAACTTTGCTTTGTGCTACAAGCATGGTAGACATCCTGTATTCATTCTTTTTAAAGAAAAGGAGGGATGTCATGTTCACAGAAAATGGTACCATCCGTTTTCTATGTGCGGCGGCTGGACGCCACTAGAGAAGGTAAACAGCATACAGGACGCTACCAGCTTGGGAGCTACTCTATCATGTAATCGTTTATTATTATTAAAGTCAGTAACCAGGAATGACTTTACATCAACCTTACTACCAAGACTATCTCAGCTATACACTGACACCACACTTACCACCGGTGGCACGCCAATTGCCCCTTCTCTTGTCAGTTGAGGAAATTAGGCGATTTTGCTTGATTGGATTTAATAAGCTCAAATATGTAGCATTTTTATTACAAATTGCTTGTAAGGGAATTCCTTTTATAGAAAGAATTCTATCAAATGCCTTAGTGCAAATAAAGAATTTTTAATAAATGAATTTTGTATGAATATTTATATAGAGACTGATACAGATGGCTTATCCTGGCCATTACATCACATTTGTAGCCACCAATAACAGTCACATAGTTATGATTTTGATAAGGAATTGTCCACCAATGATTGTTCTATCATGTACAATGTTCAAAATGATAAATACATAAATAGATTTTCTATGATTTTTTTTCGTTGATAATGGATGTAGGAGCATGGAGGGGAGGGACAGCCTGGGGCCGATGGGTAGAACGAATTCTGCAGTGAAATGAATCGGCCTCGCCCCATATAGTTCGTTCAAGTTAGGACACACTGTATTATTACCATCCTGGTCACTAAATTCTGAATAAATATCATTTTGCATAAGTTAATTTTCAAAAAAGAGCATGAAGTCGTTTCATGATGCACCAAACAATGGCAGTGCTGTGACAATGATCATAAACAACATTGTGTTCAATGACATCTATCTACACATTGTACATACATGTAGTCTTCATAAGTCAGGATCTTGTCATACTATCATCGAAAATAGCAGTTACAGTGATACCTCGGAATATGAGCATCCCTGTTTACAAGTTTTTCGGAATACGAGCAGGACTTACTCAGAAAATTTACATCGGAATACGAAGGGTATTGATAAGCGTAGAGGCCGACCTAGCACATGGTGGCACGGCGATCGCTCCTCAGTTTACCAGTGCCTCGCGCCCAGTGACTATCCCGCCTGAATTCTTCACAAGGATTTACCATTTCATTTCGAATTTTTTGCTATTTGAGCATAAAATTTGTTATTATATATCTCACCATGGGTCCCAAAAAAGCCAGTGGTAAGGATCAAGGCAAGAAATCGCATGTGAGGATGACTATAGAGGAAAAACAAGAGATCATTCAGAAGCATGAAAATGGTGCACGTGTTGTTGAACTTTGTAGGCAGTACAACAAAATCCACGTCAATAATATGCACTATACTTGCCAAGAAAAAGGACATTATGAGTGCTAATGTGGCAAAAGGTATAAGAACAATCACGAAACAAAGACCATAAATACTTGATTTTTTTTTATATATATATATACAAGAGTTGTTACATTCTTGTACAGCCACTAGTATGTGTAGCGTTTCGGGAAAGTCCCTGGAATACGATCCCCACGAAGAATCGTAAAATTTGACGTGGAAAAGTTGTTATTAATTTGGATACACGACAAGGAGTTAGCGGGTGATAGTGTTTCAGAGGCCATCATTTGTGAGAAAGCCAGGGTATTGCACGAAGACCTTGTAAAGAAAACCCCTGGAACGAGTGCAGATACCATAGACTTTAACACTTAAATGGCGCATGGCTATATACCATTTGACACCCACAGGCGCATAAAAAAAAAAAATCTTCCTAACTTGTTAATTTGTGTTCACTGATCATGGGAAAAATAATAAAAAATCGTAAGTGCCATATATTGCCCGCTATAGGGCGGGGAAGTCTGGAACAGGCGCTGACTCAGCGTGCGTCCCAGGCGGTCTGTTCCTCGCCAGCTGTCAGGCCGGAGTTGCCACAAAGAGATAATTACCTAATTATTTCAATGTCTCTGATTGATTTTTCGTAATTTTTTTTTTGCTGTAATACAGTATTATTCAATAGTGTGTAGTGTGATATATTTATATAATAAAATGAGTGAATCATCGCTCTACTCAAAAATATGGTGTGCATATTGTTGATTCAATTATGTTTCTCAAACAGTGAACAAATACTTTGTGGGTTATTACACTATATACACAGGTTATATATAAGCATTTGCATGTTTTGTTCAACATAACTAACCACTAAGTTGCTATTATGGGTCAAAAAGTAACGAGGAGTGACCGCCGTGTACCAGCCAGCCACTCGCTCCCTCCCTCAACACCTCACTCGCCCACATTCTCCTCCCACCATACTGTTTTTGCTTTTATTCACTATATACAGACATTATATATAAGTATCTACATTCATATTCACCATAACGAATCACTAAGTTGGCATGCTGATGGCAGTGCCAGTGGCAGCCTGCCACTGGCTGCTACTTCCTCCCTCCCTCAAGTCACCTGACTCACCCACATTCTCCTCCCACAATACTGTTTTTGCTTTTATTCACTATATACAGATGTTATATATAAGTATCTACATTCGTGTTCACCATAATGAACCACTAAGTTGGTATGCTGAGAGGCAGTGGCAGCCCGCCACTGGCTGCCGCTCCCTCCCTCCCTCACCTCACCTGCCTTGCCACCATTCTCCACCCACCATACTGTTTTTGCTTTTATATACAGACGTTATATATAAGTATTTACATGTTTTGTTCACCATAACTGTACATCTAAGCTTGTATGGTGAGTAAAGGCACAAAGACGTAGCTACTCACACAGTCAGCTGATTGCTATCAACCTCAAGGCCAGACGCACTAATATTTCTCCTCCAACAATACTGTTTGTGGTGTTATTACACTATATACACACATTATATATAAATATCTACCTGTTTTATTCACCATACTTGTACAAGTAAACTGATATGGTGCCTAAAGACCATCGTGGTCATCAGTAAACATGATAAATCGTACAGACGACACCACCGCCCTCACCAAAATGGCGGCTTTCAACCTACTCCTCTTGCTGTTTATACCTCCCATACACACGATATATATAAGTATCTACATTTGTGTTCATCATAGCGAACCACTAAGCTGGTATGGTGAGTGCATTCAATAAAAGGTGGCCACACAAAGTCAGAAGACAACGCCACCACCCTCCCTCCCACAGTATTACTCCTCCCTCCATGGAGCACAGCGCTAAATATCACCACAATCCTGCTATTATCAGAACCCCTGGTCAGTTTTATCACAGTCAGGGGTCTTCTGTAATAATATCATCGCTACATAATAGCATAAACATGTATATTATGGCATTTTTAGGCAATGCTGTGGTCACAAGCTGAACAGCAGTGCTGTGAGCTCATGCTGCGTGTGTCAGGCTTGGTAGCTCACTCAATACTGAAGCCCCTAACACCCGGGAATCTGGCCCACGATTTTTTTAAAAAATGGCGTCTGTTTACAAGAGCCCTGATAAAGGTGTGGTGAAGCCCGTGTATCCGCGGGCCGTTTAAATCTTGCGTAGTACTCCAAAGCATTATATGATGTGAAATTTACTGAAAGTCGATCAAAGCATTATATGATGCGATGCACAATTTAAGGGTTGAGGTAAGCAGGGGATGGTTTGAAAAATTTAGAAAAAGAAGTGGTATTCATAGTGTTGTGAGGCATGGGAGGCCGCCAGCTCAGACAAACCAGCGGCTGAAAGATTTATTGAAGAATTTAAAGGGTTTGCAGAGGCTGAGGGATACCTACCGCAATAAGTGTTTAATTGTGATGAGACAGGACTGTTCTGGAAGACTGCCTAAGAGGACATACATTACCAAGGAGGAAAAATAATTGCCTGGACACAAGCCTATGAAAGATAGGTTTACGCTTGTGCTGTGTTCAAATGCGAGTGGCGATTTGAAAATTAAATCCTTGCTAGTGTATCATTCTGAAAATCCAAGGGTTTTCAAACAGTATAAAGTGCAGAAAAACCAAATGTGTGTGATGTGGAGGGCTAATAATAAGGCATGGGTGACTAGGATTTTTTTTCGGAGTGGGTGAATGAAGTAATGTGCCCTACCATAGAAAAATATCTGCAAGAGAAACATTTGCCACTCAAGGCCTTGCTTCTCCTCGACAATGCTTCTGCTCATCCTCCAGGCTTGGAAGATGAATTGTTGCACAGATACAGTAAATTTCTCACAGTAAAGTTCCTTCCTCCTAACACCACTTCTCTAATTCAGCCTATGGACCAGAAAATCAAAGCGAATTTTAAGAAACTTTATGAAAGGGCACTTTTCCAGGAATGTTTTGAAGTGACCGAAGCCACAAAACTCACCCTCAAAAAAGTTCAGGAAACACCATTTTAACATTTGTAGTGCTTTAAAACTCATTGATGAAGCCTGGCAAGAAGTGACTCAATGAACTCTGATCTCTGGCTGGAAAAAATTGTGGTCTGAATGTATGACAGAGGGGTTGAATGTATGACTTTGAGGGGGTTGGAACCTGTAAATGATGTGCCTATTGTTGAGGAAATTGTTACTCTGGGCTGGGAAATGGGCTTGGAATTGGATGGTGATGATGTGGAGGAGTTGGTGGAAGAACACAACGAAGAACTCCAAGCCCTTCAAAAGGAACAGCAAGAAGACACAGCAGAGGATGTTTCTCCAGTGGAGGAGGATGAGGCAGCAGCGAATGTCCCTTCCGCAACCATTAAGAAGTGGTGTCAGATGTGGGAAGAAATGCAAATTTTATTGAAACAACTCACCCAGAGAAAGCTGTAGTAGGCCGTTGCATTAACCTTTTCAATAACAATGTTATGCCTCACTACAGATATATCTTGCGAAGAAGGGAAAACAATCATCAATGGACTGCTTTGTTGACAGAAAATCGAGCAGTGAGCCAAAACCAGGACCTAGTGGTATGCAGGCAAAACGTGCCAGAGAATGCACTCCAGAGAGGTCCTCACTGCCTGATGTTATAATGGAAGGGGACTCCCATCCCAAACAGTAACACCTCTCCTCCTCCCGCCTCCTCACCATCTTCCATATGCCAACAGCAGTCATCAGTAATGGTAAGTAATAACTTGAATATACTTTTGTAGTGTAGATTTAGATTAATTAGGTATAAAATTTACTATGAAGTGAGGTTTTTGGGTAGTCAGGAACGGATTAATTCATTTTCCATTATTTCTTATGGGAAAATTAGCTTTGGTTTATGAGTTTTCGGATTACGAGCTGTCTCCAGGAACGGATTAAACTCTTAAACCGAGGTACCCCTGTACTTATATATATATATATTAACTAATTTTCAAGTGAAGTTGTGGACACAAGCTGAACAATGGGCTGTTAGTACATGCTGCAAGTACCACCCATGGTTGTTTTCTCAGTAGTGAGAAAATTATTCACAGGAGTCAGTGACTCCTGTGTGCCTTCACACACAGGAATGGTGTCTAGTAATCTTTTTTTTAAATGGCATTCATTTATTGGAGGTCTGAGAAAGCTGATGTGTACCCGTGGATTTTTTTAAATCTTACACAGTACTTTAAATTATCCCTGTATGAGATACCCAGTGTGGTCAGATATGCCTAAAGTATCTCTATATGACTCGTGCAGTGGAAGGGTTAAGAAAAAAAATTCCCTATGAATTTTAACAAGGATATATCAAACATTTATAAATTTAAAAATGGTAAATTTTATAGAAGGATTTTTTTCTTATTGATTTTTGCTAAAAATTCTTCTGAATTTACATTTAGCAATATTTTGTATATTGCTAAAGTTAAAATTTGTTAAAGTTCATATCTGCACAAGGAAATGACTCCTTACAGGACCAGGATGCATGGCAGGAAGTGCAAAATAATCCTGTTGAAAAACAGAGGTATATGCAGTTGGAACAATAAGAGAGAATTCTATTAACATAGGGGCCTATGACTTTTCAGCACTCTCCCACTATACATAAGAATCATAAATAGCCAATATCTCACGTTCAAAGGATAGCGTGTAAAACACCTCTAAAGGATACCTGATCATCTGGGCTGTAATTTATGGCAGATTGGGAGCAGCAGATGCTGCTGCTCCCAATTTTGCTGCTAACAGTCTGGTTGCCCAGACTAACAACCAGGAAGCATAATCAAGACACTGGGTTCCATAGTCAGAGACTGAAGCCATCTCAAAGACAGTAGGTAGGTTTACAGTAAGAATCTGGAATTGGCAGTTATTCAGTACCAAGTACATAATGTGTGTGAAATTACGTAAGTGAAGTTTCGGGATGAGAGCTACAATTGTGGTAACCTGTCTTCATTGGGACAAGTGTGTACATTCCTTACAAATTCCTTTATATCTTCCCACTATTTGTTTATGTCCTTGCCTATAAATAACCTTTCTCAATCAAACCCATTGTAAATTTACTTTAAAATAATTTAAGTTTTGCTATTCCATGTCATAGGAAGTGACATATTAAATATAAAATAGGACATGATTGCTCTTGCTGATAAATGGCATGAATGTAGGTCAGCAATTTCCTCCTTGTTCCTAGTGAATACGAGATCCAGCAATGATGGGACATTCCCTTGCTTTATTCTTTATATGTTGATAATTATTTAAATATTGGCCTTTGTACCAGAAGCCCCCCTGTGGTAGTTTACCAATATAAGCATTATAAGAAAAGTTGGAAAGTCTGTTTACTAGCTTGCTATCTCATTTTCCTTTTTTCCCCATACTACATCCTTCTTAGTAGATTATTTGTAATTATTATTAAAGGCTTAAGTGCATTATTAGCTTTAATTTACATATTGATTTTATTATGCTCTTAACACAGATCTGGATTCTCTCTTGTATGAATTCTCATGTGTTTTTTTAGAACTGATTTATATGAAAAATCTTTTAGACACACTGAACATTTATATGGTTTCTCTCCTGTATGAATCCTCATGTGATTCATTGCATTTGATTTACATGCAAATTCTTTTAGACACTCTGAACATTGATAGGGTTTTTCTCCTGTATGAGTCCTTATGTGCTTTGCTAGAACTGATCTATGTGAAAAAGCTTTTAGACACAGTGAACATTCATATGGTTTCTCTTCTGTATGGACCCTCATGTGTTCTACTACTTGTGATTTCTCTGCAAATTCTTTTAGACACTCTAAACACTGAAATGGCTTTTCTCCTGTATGAACCTTCATGTGTCTCGTTAGAAATGATTTTTGGGAAAAATCTTTTTGACATACTGAACACTGATATGGTTTCTCTCCAGTATGAATCCTCATGTGTTTTGTTAGATCTGAATTACAATAAAATCTTTTTGACACACTGAACATTGATATGGCTTCTCCCCTGTATGAATCCTCATATGCTCTATTAAATGAGAGTTTTGTGCAAAGTCTTTTTGACATACTGAACACTGATATGGTCTTACCCCTGTATGAAGCCTTATGTGCTTTGTTAGTGCTGATTTACAAGAAAAGTATTTTTGGCACTCTGAACATTGATATGGTTTGTCTCCTGTATGAGTCCTCATATGCTCCATTAGATATGATTTTTGTGCAAAGTCTTTTTGGCACTCTGAACATTGATACCGTTTCTCTCCTGTGTGAATTCTCATGTGTTTTGTTAGACCTGATTTGTATGATAAGTCTTTTTGACACACCGAACACTTGTATGGTTTCTCTCCCGTATGAACCCTCATGTGCTTTGTTAGATCCGAATTACAAATAAAATCTTTAGAACACACTGAACACTGAAATGGTTTCTCTCCTGTATGAATCCTCATGTGCCTTATTAGATGTGATTTTTGTCTTAAGTCTTTTAGACATACTGAACATTGATATGGATTCTTTCTCAAGTGAATGCTCATGTTTAACACTTGATATTTCTGAAAAGTGTATAAAAACAGTACTAAAATTAATTCTCTCCAGTATAAATTCTCAGACTATTCTGAACACTTGGACTATGAGAGGACACTTCAAATCATATGGTGACCATCAAAACAGCAATGTTATAAAGTGTTACCTTTGTCAATAGATGGCACTGAAGGTCAAATAAGCTACTTAAAGGACCACATTCCCGTTACTACAAGTATGTAATTATCATAAGAAGGCACCAAGCCGGGAAAGCTATGTAGCACCATTCCCTTTACTACAAATATGTAGCAAATGGATTTAAACTTGTAAATATATAAAAGAGAATTAACCTTGACAATGTGGTTACATATTTTAAAAGAAAAATATTTGTGATTTTTTTTAATAATAGACAATATATTAAACTTACAATACTGTACAGTAATGCGCATAAATGGTGTAAAAGTGTTTATACACACACACACACACACACTCTGCCACATGTGGCTGATATTGGAAAAATCAGATTGTGACCACAACTTTGTGATCATGCCAGATGAATACTGAGAAAAGATTGTCTAAATTTTAAAAACATCATCATTTAATCCTTAATCCTTTCCCCAAAAAATATATAGTAAATATTATATATATAGTTACAGCATGAGGGTCAAGTACAATGGCCCCTTATGTGGTTTATCTTTTGTGAGAACATGTGTTTGAGATATTTATGAACAGTGTATATGCAGGGTATCATGTACATGCTTTATATAATTTTTCAACACCATTATACCCTATTGTATATCCTATAAATACAAGTACATAAATTAATATGTACATTTTTGGAATGCTCTCTTAGCACTTGCACATGAACTCTTACATGAACTATTTATTGTATGTGATTTTTGCAATGGAACATTTATTGTATATAACAAATTTTTTCTAGCATTAAGCACTGAGAATATACTAATACTGTAAAAAATAATTAATTTACATAAACGTGAAATGTTCTCACAATACATTTGTTAAAAATATATATAACATATATTATTAACATACATTATTAATAAATACTGAGATCTTAAAGTATATAAGTCACCAAATTTAAATTTGTACACATATTTAGTATATCATGGGTCCATGGTATGTTGTTAATACATGTGCACTGCTTCAGGTAAGTACTAAAATGCTGCTACAGTGCATATGATAACGCACAAATGTCAGATGAAATAGTGTTTACTACAATGGGTGATAAGACTGCAAAGGACAATATCTGAAAGTGGTGTAAACATTCATTCACAAGCTGTTGAGGGTGTGGACATAGTAGTTAGAATATTGAAATGTGCTCAACACACAGTGTTGCCACTGTACATGTAATATTTCTGACACTAAGATGTGCTGAATGACACTGTTGCCAATATCATGTACAGTATGCAATATTTCTGATACATGAGCTTTATGTCACTGGGTGTCAGCACTGAAAGTGTAATTCTTCTGGTGATAGTCCAAGCTGCAAAAGAAAAGAAATAATCATCAGTGCTTGAAGTAAACTATACAAAATATCAGCGCCATTTGCTACAAATTCTAAAACTAAATGTTGAATGAAATAAATCACCAATTTCTGGGTGAGCCCCGGTGGCTCCTGCTAACACTTTCATTGTGTGTAATGTCTAAAAGTTAACCTGCTCGATGGGGTTCTGGGAGTTCTTCTACTCCCAAAGCCTGGCCCGAGGCCAGGCTTGACTTATGAGAGTTTGGTCCACTAGGCTGTTGCTTGCAGCGGCCCACAGGCCCACATGTCCACCACAGCCCGGTTGGTCCGGCACTTCTAGGAGAAAATTACCTAGTTTTCTCTTGAAGATGTCCACAGTTGTTCCGGCAATATTTCTTATGCTTGCTGGGAAGATGTTGAGCAACCATGGACCTCTGATGTTTATACAGTGTTCTCTGATTTTGCCCATGGCACCCCTTAGGCAACTGCGGCACACCACCCCACCTTAGCAACACGCTCTCACACAAGACAGCACAGTGGCACCTCGACATACGATTGCCCCTACTTACGATAAATTCGAGTTCCGATATAAATTTCATAAAAAAAATGCTACTCGACATCCGATGGTGTCGTCGACATCTGATATTTGTTGGTACACGTTCAGGTCGGCCGAGCGCGTGGTTCCCGGTCACGCGGTCCGACCTGCCTCAGTTTACTACAGCTACCCGCTTAGTGACGATCGCGCCTATAAGAAATTCCGCTTTTGTGGTGATTTTTTGCATTTTGAACATTAAAGTAATTATTTTCTATCGTGCCATGAGTCCCAAGAAAGTCAGTGGTAAGGCTCAACATATGAGATCCCATGTAAGAATGACCATAGAGCAGAAACAAGAGATCATTTGTAAATATGAAGACGGTGTGCGGGTCGGTGAACTGGCTAGGCAGTACAACAAATCTCAGTCAACGATATCCACCATACTGGTTAAGAAAAAGGACATTATGGGTGCTAAAGTGATGTATCATTACAGACAAATGTTAAATCGAATGGAAAAACAAATGTCAATTGACAAATTTGTAGTGAGACAAACAAGCACTGAACCACAACCAGGTCCTAGTGGTATTCAGGCAAAACATAGGAGAGAGAGTATCCCAGAGAAAACATCACTGCTTGATGTGATAATGGAAGGGGACTCCCCTTCCAAACAGTAACAACTCTCCTCCTCCCCCTCATCACCATCTTCCATACGCCATCGAAATCCCTCCATAAAGGTAAGTGAAGTTTTGGTACTGTATTGTAGTTAGAAAAAAACATTGTATTCAGTATAAAATGTATTTTTATGTTAATATTTTGGAGGGTGGGGAACAGATTAATTCAAATCCCTTTATTTCTTAAGGGAAAATTCGCTTCGACTTCCGATATTTCGACATACGATCCGTCTCTGGGAACGGATTAGCATCGTAAATCGAGGCCCCATTGTATATGACTTAATGCTTAAAGTCAATATGTTTAATAAGAATTAGTACATATGTGGTATATTCCAAGTTACATTTTTTTCAAGGCCCAAACTCTTCCTCGCGTACCAATTTACGTCTCACAGTACCCGTCCATCGCCGTAGACACCAGAATAGTCGTGATTGGTTCAATTATAATGAAAATTGTAGTTTTCAGGTCCCACATGGGTTGTGAAATTTACCTACTGTTGTCCATGCTCTTAGAATATTACAGATCAGCTACATCCTATTGGAGGTTCGTAGTTTTGTTTTGAGAAATATTAGTTGTTCTTAGTAAATTATAATAAGCACTATAAATTATTACATAAAATAATAGTGCTTCACCAATCAACATTATATACACTAGTTTGTGCTTTTAAAATCTTTAAAGAATGTATTGTAGGAACGTCAACAGAAAACGATGTTACGTTGGAATGTCTATGGGGTAAACTACTGCAAACAGGATGGTATAGCATCTATTATCTACTGTAGGATGGGTATAGGGTCCACTACCACCTGTTAGGTGGGTAAGGGGTCCATACCACTTGTAGGTTGGGTCTGGGCCCAACAACTGCCCATGGGATAGGTATGGGGTCCACTACCGCCAACTGGATGGGAATATGGTCCACTATCACACACACAATGTGTATGGCGTCCACTACCGCCTGCATGGTGGGTATGGGGACTACTACTGCCCACAGGATGGGTTTGGGGTTCACTATCATCTACAGGATGGGTATGGGGTCTAGTACTGCCCACAGGATGGGTTTGGGGTTCACTATCATCTACAGGATGAGTATGGGGTCTACTACAGCCCTCAGGATGGGTTTGGGGTCCACTATCATCTTCAGGATGAGTGTGGGGTTCACTACTGCCCACTGGATGGGTATACGTTCAACTTTCGCTCAAAGGATGTGTGTGGTGTCCACTATACTGCCCACAGGATGGGTATGGGGTCCACAATCACCCACAGGATGAAATTAAATTGTGTCTACTACCGCCCACAGGATGGGTATGGCCTCCATTGCTGCCCACAGCATGAGTATAGGGTCCAGTTCCGTCCACGGAATGGGTATATGGTTAACTACCGCCGACAGGTTGGGTATATCGTCTACTACCGCCCACAGGATGAGTATGGGGGTTAACTATTGGCATTGGCATTAACTGTTGGCATTCTTTCTAAGATCAGATATTATGTACCTCGCCCTGCCCTGGTGACGCTCTATTACTCCCCTCATCTATCCATATCTCAACTATGGTACAGTGGTACCTCGGAACATGAGTGTCCCTGTATGCGAGTTTTTCGGAATACGAGCAGGATTTCCTCGGAAAATATGTCTCGGAAGGCAAGGGTTACCTCGGAACGTGTTTGTTGATACGTGTACAGGCTGACTAGCGCGTGGTGGCATGGCGATCGCGCCTCAGGTTACCAGTGTCTCGTGCCCAGTGACTATCCCACCTGAATTTTTCACAAGGATTTACAGTTTTTTGTCGGTTTTTTGGCCATTTGAGCATAAAAGTTGTCATTATATATCTTGCCATGGGTCTCAAGAAAGCCATTGGTAAGGTTCAACCTAAGAAAATAGCTGTGAGTAGAAGCAGTAGAGGATGTCCCTTCTTGATTAAGAAAATGTGTGAAGTATGGGAAGAACTGCAAAGTTTTGTTGAAAAAACTCACCCAGATAAAGCTGTAGCAGGCCGTTGCGTTGACCTTTTAAATGATAATGTGATGTCTTACTACAGACAAGTGTTAAAAAATTGGGAAAAACCAGTGTCATTAGACAAATTCTTAGTAAGACAAGCAAGTCCTAGTGGTATGCAGGCAAAATGTGCCAGAGTGTGCATACCAGTGAAGTCCTCACTGCCTGATGTGATAATGGAAGGGACTCCCCTTCCAAACAGTAACTCCTCTCCTCCTCCCCCCTCCTCACCATCTTCCATACGCCTACAGCATTCAACAGTAAGGTAAGTAATAACTTGAACATAGTTTTGTAGGTTTATTTAGATGAATTAGGTATAAAAATTTAGTTTGATGTGGGGTTTTTGGGGTAGTCAGGAACGGTTTGATTGTTGCCGCCGAAGGCGGCTAGTTTATTGTGCACCCCATACTCATCCTGTGAGCGGTAGCGCAAAAGCATTACAGAGGGCACAAAAGGTCTTTATCAGACCTCATCTTAGATTATTACATAAACAATTTCATCTATCCTTCACACCTTATAGTTACAATGTCAGCTAGTTACAGAGAAAGTGCTATTTCAAGAGCTACATATTTACAGTAAGTCATCATACATTAATGGTAGGTCTTATCGCTAATACATAATAGTTTGACCAATGGGGACATTACAGAGTCATAGGGGAGCTTCTGTTTCTTGTTAGTCTTCAAAAATACACTACTTGTTTCTGAATCTCGTATGTCGTTCATCTACTGGAAGCGAAATGTGGATACAGTGCAAGTATTTCAGGTAATTTTCCCATGGTAATAAGATAGGTTGCCATATCATACAGAGTGAGTTTAGATCTATCTCTAAATGGCTCAATTTTACTACAATCCAAGATATAGTGTTCTAGTGTGTGTCCCTGTCTTTGTCCACACACTTTACACTTTACTTCATCTAGATCCCTATACAAGCCGAACTGCCAGAGATACTTGTAGCCAAGTCTTATACGAGCTGTGACAACATCTGTTAGTCTACTGACTTTATTACTTGCCCCATACACATGTTTTACTTCACACATTTCAATGTGATGAACAATGGACCTGCTAATTCCAGTTTGCACAGTTCTACTTTCTTCAAATCCATCCAGGAGTTCTCGTCTAATGACACTTTTAAGGGACCTATTTGATAACTCAAGATTCCGTTCAACACTGTCTTTATTTACTGCAGCCTTAGCAAGGGCGTCAACTTTGTCATGTTCCTGCAGGCCAATGTGAGAAGGAATCCACAACATTTTTATATTTACCCTCTTGCTAAGTATTCTTATATATCTACGTCTAGCTTCCAAGACAAGCACGTTATTACTTGATTGCAAACTGTTTATTGCTCGTAGTGAGGAAAGGGAGTCAGAAATAATTAAGCTGTCTACTTCAGTGTTGTCAATAATTTCGAGTGCTACCAGTATCGCTACCAACTCGGCTTGCATAGTGGACGCCCAGTTACTAATTCGGATATTCCTCTCAATTGTGCTGCCATCGGGCTGATGAGCAATAACAGCACTTCCTGCCCTCCCTGTAGCTGTATTGAGTGATCCGTCAGTGTATATTGTCTGTGCAATGTTGTTTTCAGCTTGTATATTGTGAATGTGTTCTATGGTGCTTAATTTAGCAGCAAGCTGAGCATGAGGGTTGTTTGTGATTAGTTTCTTGGTGGGGTATGCAGGGGTCAGGATGTCAAAAGGTACTATCTGCCAGGGTGGAAGGAAGTGCTGAACTCTTTCATCTGTATATACATCATGCAGTCCCATCATTTTAATATGAGTGGCTGTTCTTTGAATCCACTTAGACTCGCTAGTTCCATTTCGTATGTGTTCTAACAGAGCAACTGACACAATGTTGTTTTTGTTATCACGCAGAAGCTTTAGTCCCATCATAAGATTAATTTCAAATATTCTATCTCTAATGCTAAGTATATTTAATTCTTTCCGCATGTTGAGAACTTTGGTAGTTATTGGACAGCCAAGTATAATTCTGAGTGCTTCATTTTGCATTTTTTCAAGTCTATCAATACTTTTGCCATTTTGCAGGACCAAAGCTGGTGCATGATAGTCTATCAGAGACCTTATGTACGCTAAATACATCATTCTTGCTATTCTAATATTAACACCATATTTCGGGCTGTACCCCACTACAGTTCTGAGAGCCTTGAGTCTGTCTCTACATTGTTGATGTAACTTATTGACTGCAGTTGAGGTCAGGACGGATTAATTCATTTCCCATTATTTCTTATGGGGAAATTAGCTTCGGAATACGAGTTTTCGGAATACGACCTGTCTCCAGGAACGAATTAAACTCTTAAACTGAGGTACCCCTGTATTTGTGCTTGGGGTTCTACTACCCAAAATCATTTACGTCCTCTAATTACTCAACATAAAGCTGCTATTAGGACAATATCCAACTGTGGCCCCAGACATCACTCGGTACCCCTACTCAAATCTCTGAATACGTTAGATATTAACCACTTAACTGCGCCAACCGAGTTTTCTCGGTCGGCGGGAAACTGCGCCAACCGAGAAAACTCTTTTCGATTTTTCGTAACAAATTCTAAATGTGTACGAGCTTGGTTGTGTACGAAATGGACTCTTAGGACCTCCAGTGAGAGGCAGCCATCTTGGAAAAAAATCCCAGAATGCCATGGGGCTGCTGGCTGGGTTAGTACTGAATGAGCAACCATGGGTGGCGCACGCGCCTCTGGCTCCCAAACACCTGTCCGACGCGGTGTTGAAGATAATGCTCTGTCAGTGAAATTCAAACCTTATTGTTTGAAGAACATAAGGGTCATAATGTTGGGGAAGCCAGGCGCAATAAGGACCTAACACAAAGGTCGGATGCAAGTGATACAGCACCTAATGAGGACGATACAGGGAGCGTATCCAGTTGAAGCTCTGAGCGTCATCTTTGCAATTCTATGCTATTTATTTAGATGATACTTAGATGAATCATTTTTTGCGTTCAGTGATGATGCATCTGATACAAATGGCATAGATGAACAGTGTTAGCAGCTTCCATTTTGGTGTTTTCCATAGATATTTTCAAGAATGCCTGAATCTCTTCTCAACTGACGGACACTCTTGAGTATAGTTGAATCTCTTCCTGACTGATGGACACTCTTGAGGCTAGCTGAATCTCTTCCTGACTGACGGACACTCTTTACGTATGCTGAATCTCTTTCTGTGTGGGACCATACAAAGTGATCTTTTCAAGACTATCTTACAAATTGATCTTTTCCTATAATCTTTTCAATACTACCTTATACTTTACAAGCTTGGTTACATACAACCTACAAGTACTAAAGCCAAGGGTGTATGTGAGTGCGTTATTTGCAAGCACACAGAATGAAGAAACAAGCAGCGAAAATTTATCTGTACCTGGTGCACTGAGCGAAGTCGCGCTGTGTACCATGGGTTACTTCGTCGATTATTACTCAATTCCGAAGTACTGAGTGTGTAATACAGTGTGTTACTGTGAAAATAGTGTGTGAAACTTGTAATTTTAGTGAATTTTTAACAGGTAATATTGCGACAATAAACATTTATTGTGGACACACTACTGACACATGTATCACAGTTCTATGGAACACTATGAACGTTCTACTGTATGCATATTATAAAGGACACAAATATGCATCATATACGATAAAAAACAAATAAAACCGCATTGGAAATACATAAAACAAATAATTGAAAATATATTTGTGGCAACACCCGGTGCTTGAATGGCCCGCTCGACCGTGTCTGGGCGAGTCACGCACGGGCGACCAGGCCCTGATGACGTCACAGCGCACTTTGTCCACGTCCCTACAGCCAAAGTAAGTGGAATTTGGTATTTATTTTTACATAGACATGTTCAGGGAAGGGAATTTATCATTTTACGAAGAAAAAAGAATTTTTTGGGAACACTTCATTTCATGCGCACCGGGGGAATTTCTCAATAAACTCCGCACAGCACGGTGGTTAAGTCACTCCACGTTCTCTCATGTGTATAATACATATATATAAAACGCTGAACTGTAATGCCAATCCTGACCTCAAAAGCTTCATTGAAGGTTGTAACAGAACCCATGAGCGCCACACCAGAAACAAATACAGTTTTGATATTCCAAGAGTACGACTTAATCAAACTAGAAATGCTCTACAAATCAAGGGACCTCGAATGTGGAATGACCTTCCCAATCATGTTAAAGACTGTACCTCTCTCAATCAGTTTAAGATAAAAACTAAGCACAACCTAATAAATTCCCTGTAACCTACCTTACCCTTATATTGTCAACCCATTTCTGTTTTTTTAAACAACGCTGTTTATCGACCTAATTGTATTTGTGCTGCTTTTTCTGCCATGTTCCCCCTTTTTTATTTTTACTTTTATTTGTTCTCAACACATTTTATAATTTAATCTCAATTAGTATTAAGTTTTTGTCTTTAATGTTTTTCGTGCCCGAAACGCTTTGCGTAATAGTGGCTTTAGGCATTGTATGTACTAGCTTATCTATAAATCTATCAATTTTTGTAAAACCTCTTGTATGTACTTTGCCTGAATAAACATTATTTATTTATTATTATTATTTATAACTACACCCATAGGACGCGTATGGTGTCCACTACCGTCTACAGGGCGGGTATTGGATCCATTACCGACCACAATATGCTTATGGGGTCAAGTACCGCCCACAGGATAGGTATGGGGTCCACTACTGCCCACAGGTTGGGTTTGGGGACCACTGTCACCTACAAGATGGCAATGGAGTCACTACCACCCACAGGATGGGTATGGGGTCCACTACCGCTCACAGGATACGTATGGGATCCACAACCGCCCACAGGGTGGGTATGGGGGCCACATCCATCCACAGGATGGGTATATGCTCCACTACCGCCCACAGAATGAGTATGGGGTCCACTACCGCCCACAGGGTGGGTATGAGGGGGCCACTATTACCCACAGTATGGGTATGAGGTCACTATACCACCCACAGGATGGGCATGGGGTCCACTACCGCCCAAAAGATTGGAATGGGGTGCACTACCACCCACAGGATGGGTATGGGGTCCACTGCCACCCACATGAAAAGTATGGGGTCCACTACCACCTACAAGATGGGTATGGGGTCTACTATTACCTACAAGATGGGTATGGGGTCCACTACCACCCACAGGATGGGTATGGTGTCGACTAGCACCCACAAGATGAGTATGAGGTCCACTACCACCCACAAGATGGGTATGGGGTCCACTACCACCCACAAGATAGGTATGGGGTCCACTACCACCTGCAGGATGGGTATGAGGTCCACTATCACCCATAGGATGGGTATGGGGTCCACTACCACCCACTAAATGGGTATGGAGTTCACTAGCACCTACAAGTTGGGTATGGGGTCCACTAACACCCACAAGTTGGGTATGGGGTCCACTACCACCCACAGGATGGGTATGGGGTCCACTACCACCCACTAGATGGGTATGGGGTTCACTAGCATCCACAAGATGGGTATGGGGTCCACTAGCACCCACAAGATGAGTATGGGGTCCACTAACACCCACAAGATGGGCATGGGGTCCACTAACACCCACAGGATGGGTATGATGTCCAATACTGCCCACAAAATTGGTATGGGGTCCACTACCGCAAACAGGATGGGCATAGGGTCCACTATCACCAACAGGATGAGTATATTGGGTCCACTCCCTTCCACAGGAAGGGTATGGGGTCCACTATCACTCACGGACTGGGGTATGGGAGCAACTACAGCTCACAAGATGGGGTATGGGGTCAACTACAGCTCAAGGATAGATATAAATTCCACTACTTCCCACGCAGTGTTGGTAGTGGTGGTGGTGTTGGAAGTGGTTTGGAGTTACAGTAGAATGTTGAATTTCAAGAAAGAACAAGTATATAATATGCCTAAAGCACTAATACGCACCTCGTTTTGGGCAAGATCTGGAAAAACCTTAAAAACTAAGACTTAAGACTAATTGAAATCAACAGCATGAACTGAACTGACATATGTTGACATTTAGGAGATAAGGTAAGTTACAATTCAATTTCTTTCTTTATTATGCATCCCATACCCATCCCGTGGACGGTGGTGTAAATATTAAGGATTACAGAGGCACATAATCGGTTCAGGAACTGAACCCTCTAGTTCGTTTAGCTAAGCAAATAACAATCTTTTGACGCTAGTTACACAATTATTAATGCTATATATATACATGTACACATACTCATACATATATGTACATATACATACATATACATATATGTACATATACATACATATACATATACAGTACAGTATACACTTACACATACATATTCAATCCCCTACACAAATACACACATCAATAATCTTTTGTGTCACAAGTGATCAACAAGAGGCTCACAACAGTTACTATACAAGGCACTTTACATCTATGGTGAGTCACACAGTTACTAGTTTTGCTGCACACCCACCCAACTGGGCGGCAGCTTTACAGTCATGTGCATGCATTACCTACAGTAAGCAAATTTTGGATACTTCGCTAAGATTTCGGGCAGCACATCATTATGAATGAAGTACTTACACATTTCTTGGACACTATTGATGGTGTTATCTCTGAATTCCGCGAATTTTTCACATTCCATTATATAATGACGCAAAGTATGCGAATAGTTCTGCTGACAGAGTTTACATTTAGTCAAATCTACATCAGCAGATGTTACAAACTCCCAGAGGTACTTGTAGCCGAGCCTAAGCCTAGCAGTGGTAACATCTAGAAGTCTGCTAACCTTATTGGATGACCCATAGACGTGCGGTACTTCCTGCATAATAGAATGATGATAGATGGAGGAACTGGTGTGAATTTCACTTTGCCTCAAGTCTCCGAAATTCAGTTGATGTTCCCGAATATTACTGCCCTCAGGCTGCTCAGGGGCAGTCCAAGTTGGTAATCAATTCCCTCTTTACGAGCAAAAGTCTTCGCCAACTCATCAGTTCTATCATGCATTCGGAGACCCATATGGGAAGGAATCCACAGAAGACAGACTCTGACTCCATCATTGATTATTTCATTATATCTGTGTCTAGCTTCAGAGATAAGCACGTCACAGTTATGCCTTGGGGAGCTGAGGGCAGTCAAGGATGACAAGGAGTCACTTACAATTAGCGTGTCAACTTTGGATTCATATACGCGCTCGAGTGCAAGGATTATGGCAACCAATTCTGTTTGAAGAGTGGAGGCCCAGTTACTTAGTCTCGCTCCACACTCATGGGAGAAGGAACCATCTCTCCCTGTCACAACAACTGCACTTTAGGCTGCACCATGTGACTGATGTAAGGATCCATCAGTGTAAATAATCTGGGAAAGGGAGCGCTCTCTGACTAAAGCATCAATTTGGCTTAAGGCATTGTACTTTGCTTCTTGTCGAAGCAAGGCTTGTTCTTTAATCAGCTTCTTGGGTGGGAAAGGGGGGACAGTAATTTGGAAAGGAGTGATCTCCCATGGGGCAGAAAAGTGTTGTTGTCTCTCTTGGTAGAGGTGATGAATATTATACATTCTGAGCATAATGACAGTTTTGGTAATCCATTTGGAGGGATGCTGACCTTCAAGGAAGAAGGCTTGGAGGGCTTCAGTGCAGGGGTTAGGGTGGGTTAGCCTAAGCATCTTGATACCAATTAAAGCATTAATTTCAGTGATACGATCACTTACACTTGAAATATCCAGTTCCTTCCTCAAGTTTAGTAATTTAGTTGAACGGGGGCATCCGAGGATAATCCTCATGGCTTTGTTTTGCATCTTTTCCAGCCCTCCAAGCATTCTCTCAGGCACTAGAGCAAGCATGGGTGCAGCATAATCAATCAGAGACCTAATATATGAGAGATACATCATTCTTCCAATGCTCGCATTTGAGCAATAGCTTGGAAGATAGCCTGCCACAGCCTTGAGAGCACGGAGCCTCTCTCTACATTGGCGACCCAGTCTGGCTACAACATTGCCGTACAGTAGAACCTCAAGACCAAGGTATTTGTATCTGGTAACATAGTCGAGCAGAGAGCCATCATCCAACTGCATTTTGCGAACGGCCCCACCCCGTCTAGGTGGCCGTCGGCCTCACCCCGTCTAGGTGGGTGTCGGTTCAGGATCTTTGTTTTCTCTACTGAGATGACTAAGCATAGTTCCTGACATGTGTACAATACAGAGTTCAGAAAATTTTGGGTGTTGGTATACCCATTGGTGTGGATCAGTATATCATCCACATAGCTAATGATGTGTTCGCTGGACCTTCTAGTTACTAAGTTTAAAAGTGCATTGATTAACACATTGAACAGAGTAGGACTGAGGACACCTCCCTGTGGAGTGCCAAGTTCAAAATCTCTCGTTACACTCCTATGCCCTTGGAACAGTACAGATGACTTCCTGTTGGATAGATAGCCTCTTATCCACCATAGAAGCCATCCTCCAACATTCATTTTAGCAAGTTCTCTGAGAATGACGTGTGGGTTAGCAATGTCAAAGGCTGACTTAAGATCTAGTTAAGTGGTATATGACCTATCAGTATGCAGGGTGAGGAATGTGGTAATACAGTGATGTACACTCTTTCCATGCGTAAAGACATATATCTGGGGAGACAACATATTATTAATTCTGTAAAGGAGAAGGTTGAGAACCATCCTCTCAAGACACTTATAGAGACAACTAGTGAGGGAGATTGGGCAAAAAGCACTCAGCTGGTGAGCATTAGGAATGGGAATAATAAGACTGTTGGTCCATGACTTAGGAAGCTTCCCCAATTACATAGTTCATATTATACAATTGAAGCAAGGGATTCCCTGGAGCTAGCAGAAGCATATGCAGTATGCCATAAGTAACTCCATCCTCCCCGGGTGATGTAGCTTTGCCTTTATGTAGAGCAGAATCTAGTTCGTATTCAGTAAAAAGCATGTCACAGTCATCCTCTTGATGAAGCATGAAGTCAAGGAGCCTTGCCCTATCAGTATATCTATTATTTAATTCATTCTGTGAGGGTAGAGGAAGACTGTCAAAGCTGGAAGTCGTGGCCCAAGCATCAACAAGCTCATTTGCTCTGTGCAGAGGATTAGGGTACGAGAACTCTGCAGCATTTTTCCCTTTGATCTTGTTGATATCCTTCCATGCCCGACTTAGTGGCGTGTGAGAATTGAGACCACGGACAAAAGTTTCCCAGTCTGTCTGCCTCAGCTCCACCATACGTTCCCTGGCCTCAGCCAGAGCCGCTTGAAAGAGCCGAAGCATTTCAGCAGTGCGGGTCCTTCTATAAGCTAGTCCAATTATTCTGGCAGTGCGTTTTAGTGCGTGCAATTTAGAATCATTATACAGTGGTACCTCAGTTTAAGAGTTTAATTCGTTCCTGGAGACAGCTCTTATTCTGAAAAACTCGTATTCTGAAGCTAATTTCCCCATAAGAAATAATGGGAAATGAATTAATCCGTTCCTGACTACCCCAAAAACCCCATATCAAACTAAATTTTTATACCTAATTCATCTAAATAAACCTACAAAACTATGTTCAAGTTATTACTTACCTTGCTCTTGAATGCTGTAGGCGTATGGAAGATGGTGAGGAGGGGGGAGGAGGAGAGGAGTTACTGTTTGGAAGGGGAGTCCCTTTCCATTATCACATCAGGCAGTGAGGACTTCACTGGTATGCACACACTGGCACATTTTGCCTGCATACCACTAGGACTTGCTTGTCTTACTAAGAATTTCTCTAAAGACACTTGTTTTTCCCTACATTTTAACACTTGTCTGTAGTAAGACATCACATTATCATTTAAAAGGTCAATGCAACGGCCTGCTACAGCTTTATCTGGGTGAGTTTTTTCAACAAAACTTTGCAGTTCTTCCCATACTTCACACATTTTCTTAATCAAGGAGGGACATCCTCTACTGCCTCTACTCACAGCTATTATCTTAGGTTGAACCTTATCAATGGCTTTCTTGAGACCCATGGTGAGATATATAATAACAAACTGTATAGTCAAATGACCAAAAATCCAACAAAACACTGAAAATCCAGGTGAAGAATTGATGTGGGATAGTCACTGGGCGCGAGACAATGGTAAACTGAGGGGCGGAGGGGCGACGATCGCCGATCGACCACGCGCTAGGTCGGCCTGTACGCGTATCAACAAACTCGCGTCCCGAGGTAACCCTCGCGTTCCGAGACATAATTTTCGAGGAAATCCTGCTCGTCTTCCGAAAAACTCGCATACAGGGACACTCGCATTCCGAGGTACCACTGTAATAAGCATAAGTGCTATGACCAGTGTAATTTGGGTTACGTGGCCTGGATGATGGATCAAGTGATTCTATAAACTGCTCGATAGTATCTGTGAGCTCATTGTTAAAATCTTCAACTGATGAAGGCTTATATGAACTGCACCAATCTGACACATGAGCAACAAGATTGTCTCGTTGATCGATGGGCACAGCCAGCCTCTTCCGCTTGAACACTCCACCGGGGAGGATAGAGCTGCCAAAGCTTACAGTGGCTAATATGGCCAGATGATCAGACGCCATATCTGGCACTATTGACGAGGCACAGACGGTGTAGGAGATGTTGAAACCGACATAGATCAAGAATACCCCCGTAGATATTCGTCGGTTCAAGGTCACCCACAATCTGTGCACCATCGTGACTACCTAATAGTGACAACAGTTGGTTGCCGTTACGATTACTGAACTGCGAATTACCAATATTCCTATGCCTAGCGTTATAATCACCTATAATGATGGTAGGCTCAGTCTGAATACAGATAGGAAGGTCAGCATAATTAAAGTTACAAGGAGTTGATTATTTAGTACATAGCTGTTTCTCTCTTAAATTGGATGATAGAGGGGGAGTCTTTATTTTATTTTATTTTTTATTTATTTTATTTTATATATATACAAGAAGGTACATTGGGTTTATGAGAATACATTGAATAGTACAGTAATTACAATCTTGTAAAGCCACTAGTACACACAGCGTTTTGGGCAGGTCCTTAATCTAACAGATAATTTTAAGTAGGTAATTTCTATCAGAATTGATAAATGATAACAAATACATTGCAAGAGAAAAATGAGATGAGAGAGCTTAGTAAGTATATTAAAGCACATTGTTATATTAAAGCTCTGATTGATTACATTGACAGCTTGATTGGTAATTTAAACAAGATTAATAGACACCATACAGCAGATTGACAGCACATATAAGACAGCAATGATCACAATGGTAAAGATGTTCAGATTGGGTACATAAAGATTGGGAGACTGGGTAGCAATAGATACAGATAAACAAGATTAATAAACGTGATTGGGAATACATACATACATATATACATACATGCATGCATACATACATACATACATGCATGCATGCGTACATACATGCATGCATGCGTACATACATGCATACATACATACATGCATACATACATGCATACATACATACATACATACATACACATATACATACATACATACACGTCCAGTCAGCATATAGCTATTTCGGGACAAAATCCAATACAGTTTATATTAGTGAGACGCCACTGTGATGAGGAGTTTAACCACTTACCTGCGCCAACCGAGTTTTCTCGGTCGGCGGGAAACTGCGCCAACCGAGAAAACTCTTTTCGATTTTTCGTAACCAATTCTAAATGTGTACGAGCTTGGTTGTGTGCGAAATGGACTCTTAGGACCTCCAGTGAGAGGCAGCCATCTTGGGAAAAAATCCCAGAATGCCCTGGGGCTGCTGGCTGGGTTAGTACTGAATGAGCAACCATGGGTGGCGCACGCGCCTCTGGCTCTCAAACACCTGTCCGACGCGGTGTTGAAGATAATGCTCTGTCAGTGAAATTCAAACCTTATTGTTTGAAGAACATAAGGGTCATAATGTTGGGGAAGCCAGGCGCAATAAGGACCTAACACAAAGGTCGGATGAAAGTGATATAGCACCTAATGAGGACGATACAGGGAGCGTATCCAGTTGTAGCTCTGAGCGTCATCTTTGCAATTCTATGCTATTTATTTAGATGATACTTAGATGAATCATTTTTTGCGTTCAGTGATGATGCATCTGATACAAATGGCATAGATGAACAGTGTTAGCAGCTTCCATTTTGGTGTTTTCCATAGATATTTTCAAGAATGCCTGAATCTCTTCTCAACTGACGGACACTCTTGAGTATAGTTGAATCTCTTCCTGACTGATGGCCACTCTTGAGGCTAGCTGAATCTCTTCCTGACTGACGGACACTCTTTACGTATGCTGAATCTCTTCTGTGTGGGACCATACAAAGCGATCTTTTCAAGACTATCTTACAAATTGATCTTTTCCTATAATCTTTTCAATGCTACCTTATGCTTTACAAGCTTGGTTACATACAACCTACAAGTACTAAAGCCAAGGGTGTATGTGAGTGCGTTATTTGCAAGCACACAGAATGAAGAAACAAGCAGCGAAAATTTATCTGTACCTGGTGCACTGAGCGAAGTCGCGCTGTGTACCATGGGTTACTTCGTTGATTATTACTCAATTCCGAAGTACTGAGTGTGTAATACAGTGTGTTACTGTGAAAATAGTGTGTGAAACTGTACATATTGTAATTTTAGTGAATTTTTAACAGGTAATATTGCGACAATAAACATTTATTGTGGACACACTACTGACACATGTATCACAGTTCCATGGAACATTATGAACGTTCTACTGTATGCATATTATAAAGGACACAAATATGCATCATATACGATAAAAAACAAATAAAACCGCATTGGAAATACATAAAACAAATAATTGAAAATATATTTGTGGCAACACCCGGTGCTTGAATGGCCCGCTCGACCGTGTCTGGGCGAGTCACGCACGGGCGACCAGGCCCTGATGACGTCACAGCGCACTTTGTCCACGTCCCTACAGCCAAAGTAAGTGGAATTTGGTATTTATTTTTACATAGACATGTTCAGGGAAGGGAATTTATCATTTTACGAAGAAAAAAGAATTTTTTGGGAACACTTCATTTCATGCGCACCGGGGGAATTTCTCAATAAACTCCGCGGAGCACGGTGGTTAAATATCACAGGAACTGTAGGTTAATGTGACATAGGTGAGGTTAGATGAAGCATCTACAAGCATCAGCTGCATGGAGGCTGATGGAGTGTTGTGGAGGCTGGCGGTACTATGCCCAGATGTTGGAGGGTGGATTTGACCCTCTCACCCTCCCTCCCCCCCACATTGACCACAGAACGTCTAAGGTTACTTTCCACTCTCGCTTGCCAAGGGTATCTTCCCCCCCAACACACACATGCATCAGATTCTTAACTTACAATATTTATGATTTACCAATTTATGTTACTACACTGACTCTCAATTTCACAATATTGTATAAACTTTGATGAATCGCAAGTCTTTGGGTCATCCAATAATGTTAGCAGACTTCTAGATGTTACCACTCCTAGGTTTAGGCTCAGCTACAAGTACCTCTGGGAATTTGTAACATCTGATGATGTAGATTTGACTAAATGTAAACTCTGTCAGCAGAACTATTCGCATACTTTGCGTCATTATATAATGGAATGTGAAAAAATTGCGGAATTTAGAGATAACAACATTAATAGTGTCCATGAAACGTGTATAGGTACTTCATTCATAATGATGTGCTGCCCAAAATCTTAGTGAAGTATCCAAAATTTGCTTACTGTAGGTAATGCATGCACATGACTGTAAAGCTGCCGCCCAGTTGGGTGGGTGTGCAGCAAGACTAGTAACTCTGTGACTCACCATAGATGTAAAGTGCCTTGTATAGTGACTGTTGTGAGCCTCTTGTTGATCACGTGTGACACAAAAGATTATTGATGTGTGTATTTGTGTGGGTGATTAAATATATATATGTGTATTTAAATTTTTTTAATTTTGCCCCGAGGGGCGAGTTTATTGGGCAGCGCCTTAGCAGCATGTACAACACTCCCCAATAGGAAGAAAACCCACTGGGTTGTTCATCTTGTCACTTGTACCCAGACACACCTGGGGCTTGCTTAACTGTCTCAAGTGAACAGCTCCTCAAACAAGAAGGTTAACATCTATCAACCCTTAAAAGCTTAAGTTAACTTGCGGGTGCAAAATGGGGAATCTTTTAAGAACAGTATCAATATTTGACAAATAGTGTTTTCCTAACTCAATGTGGGGTTTATTATTCTACACATAATTCTGATTTCTCTCAGGTGTTCACAGTCACGTAGATAGCGTTCAAGGCGGTGTCCTTCATTCTTACCACAGATTCTGCAACTTCGCTGATCAACTGTTGTTTCCATTTCATATCTCCATGGATATTTGTATCCAAGACGGATTCTCGCTATTACTGATTCTCTCCCTAGTCCTCCTCCTCTTCAGCCATAATGATTGGGATTGCCAGCTGCAACCATGTTGTACCATCGTACAGATTCACTGGTTTATGCTTATATCCTCCTTTCCTCAGTTACCATGTCACGGTGATGTTGCCTGACAATACCTCTAATTTGTAGTAGAGTCTTGGGTGTGAAGTATTCAATATGGTCTCCTTCAGCGCCTTCAGCAGCCAGCACATCTGCTCGTTCATTCCCACATATTCCAACATAGGAGGGGATCCACAGAAACTTGATGACTTCCCTGATTTGTAAGTACTCTCACAGCTCTCTTAATTTCAGCGACTATTGCAAGATTTTCTGCCCGATTTTAACTTAGGCTTTGCAGTGCTGCTTTTGAATCGGTGCAAATCACTGCACCATTAGTGTTCCGTTCAAGAAACCTTAACGCCATAACAATCGCAGTTAGCTCTGCTTTCGTTGAAGAGGCATAGTTCTCAATACTCACTTTTTCTTCATTTCTGCGTTGGAAAGTATTATCCTTGATTACCGTGTATGCTGCACCAGCCCTTCCATTGACAGGATTAGATGACCCGTCAGTGTAGATTTGATCTAGTTCATCTCCGGCTTCTTTGTAAATTTCCTCGAGATACTTGTGCCTCATTTCTTGTGGTAACATGTTGGATTTTTTCATTGCCATTTCATTGATGATAATCTTGCATGAGTCATCCTCCCAGGGAGGTAACCTCTCTACAGGCAGGAGCTCATGGGCTTGCTCAAGCAGGTGAAGCTCTTCGAGGTAGCAAACTGACCTGTGATGCCATTTTTTGCTTCTCCTGTTTCCCCCTGAAATTAGCACAGAGCTCAGTTTTTTCTTAGCAATATCATTGTAATGGGGATCTCTGGCTATCCTAATTGCAAGCTTAGCATTCAACTCCTTAATTCTGCTTTTAACACTGGGGAGGGACAACTCCTCTCGTAAATTAGACGTTTTGGCAGTTCTTGTAACTCCAAGAATGATTGTCATGATTTCATTTTGAATGCTTTCAAGCCTTTTCATATCGCTTTGGGAGTAGGTGCACAGAACTGGTGCGGCATAGTCTATGACAGAGCGCACATAGGCTGTGAACATCATTTTAAGCATGGCAATAGAGGCTCCATGTCCATTCCAGGTCATAGCTTTCAGTGCCTTGAGTCGACTTTTGCATGTTCCTATGAGTTGATTGAGCTCCTCTTTCTTCCCCTTGTTAGAGCCAACAGTGATGCCAAGGTACCAATAGTGGTCAACCCATTCAAGTGTTACACCATTAATTTGCAGTTCTTCATTTGCTCTCCGCTTGTGATGGGAGTATCCCTTCGTCTTGTTTGTGGAGAGAGTGAAACCGAGCTCAATATATTTCCTTCCGAGTTCAATGGACTGTTCAATTTTTCCCAATGTGGAAGCTTGTATTAGGACATCATCTGCATATCCCACTTGTTGTGTTCCTTCCGGAAAATCAATATTTGCAATGGCGTTCTTAAGTATATTGAATAGTGTAGGGCTTAAGACTCCGCCTTGGGGGGTCCCGAGTTCCATATTCATTGTTCTGGAGACTGCTCCATTGAAGCAGACCTTGGCTTTCCTTCCTGTGAGGTAGTCTTCAACCTTTTCATGAGTCTCCCCTTGACACCCATGCATGCAAGCTCGTCCAGGATCGCAATCCCCTGTGCTTTGTCGAAGGCTCCTTTGATGTCAACAAATAGAGTACCTAGCCGTGTCATTAGCCAAGTAATTAACTATACAATTTGCTGAGCTCCGTCCTTTAACAAATCCATTGACCCCCTACCCTAACCTGCCTATTTTGTGCAACAGTCGGTTGCACAAAATTTCTGCAGGGAACAGCTCCTGCGACATGATGACAGAAGAATTAGGATAACAAGAGCACTGTCTAAAAGTCGTGAACAATTTCTTTAGTATATCGCCATCCATGTATTTAAACGCAACTTCAGAATTGCGTTTAAATACATGGATGGCGATATACTAAAGAAATTGTTCACGACTTTTGTTAGGCCAAAGCTAGAATATGCAGCGGTTGTGTGGTGCCCATATCTTAAGAAGCACATCAACAAACTGGAAAAGGTGCAAAGACATGCTACTAAGTGGCTCCCAGAACTGAAGGGCAAGAGCTACGAGGAGAGGTTAGAGGCATTAAATATGCCAAAACTAGAAGACAGAAGAAAAAGAGGTGATATGATCACTACATACAAAATAGTAACAGGAATTGATAAAATCGATAGGGAAGATTTCCTGAGACCTGGAACTTTAAGAACAAGAGGTCATAGATATAAACTAGCTAAACACAGATGCCAAAGAAATATAAGAAAATTCACTTTCGCAAACAGAGTGGTAGATGGTTGGAACAAGTTCGGGGAGAAGGTGGTGGAGGCCAAGACCGTCAGTAGTTTCAAAGCGTTATATGACAAAGAGTGCTGAGAAGACGGGACACCACGAGCGTAGCTCTCATCCTGTAACTACACTTAGGTAATTACACTTAGGTAATTACGAATATGGGGAACCAATCACAGCCCAGGAAGTAAGGGGCGCTATGAAAAAGGGTAAAAGTACAGCACCTGGTGAAGATGGTGTCACCTACAACATACTCAATGCACTGAGTGAAACGTCTGGGAATCCACTACTCCACCTGTTTGTGTATGTATATATGTATATGTATATATAAGTACATGTATATATGAGAATGTGTACATGTATATATAACATTAATAATTTTGTAACTAGCGTCAAAATTTTTTTATTTGCTTAGCTAAACGAACTAGAGGGTTCAATTCCTGAACCGATTATGTGCCTCTGTAATCCTTTACACCACTGCCCACGGGATGGGTATGGGGTGCATAATAAAGAAATAAATTTAATTGACTTAGAACTTAAAATTTGTCAATCTGTTTCATAAATTGATAACTTTGTTACCTATCCTGTGGGTTGTAGTGGACCCCCATACCCATCTTATGGAAAGTAGTGGACCCCATACCCATCTTGTGGGTGGTAGTGAACCCCATGCATACCTATCTTGTGGGTGGTAGTGGACCCCATACCCATCTTGTGGGTGGTAGTGGACCCCATACCCATCTTGTGGGTGGTAGTGGAACCCATACCCATCTTGTGGGTGGTAGTGGAACCCATACCCATCTTGTGGGTGGTAGTGGACCCCATACCCATCCTGTGGGTGGTAGTGTACCCGATACCCATCCTGTGTGTGGTAGTGGACCCTATACCCATCTTGTGGGTGCAAGTGGACCCCATACTCATCTTGTTGGTGGTAGTGAACCCCATACTCATCCTGTGGGTGGTAGTGGACCCCGTATCCATCCTGTGGGTGGTAGTGGACCCTATACCCATCCTGTGGGTGGTAGTGGACCCTATACCCATCCTGTGGGTGGTAGTGGCCCCCATACCCATCCTGTAGGTTGTATTGAACCAGATACCCCTCCTGTGTGTGGTAGTGGACCCCATACCCATCTTGTGGTGCTAGCGGACCCCATACTCTTCTTGTAGGTGGTAGTGGACCCCCATACTCATCCTGTGGGCAGTAGTGGACCCCATACCCATCCTGCATGCGATAGTGGACGCCATACACATCCTGTGTGTGGTAGTGGACCCCATACCTATCCTATAGGTAGGTTTTGAGCCCAGACCCATCCTACAAGTGGTATGGACCCCTTACCCACCTAATAGGTGGTAGTGGACCCTATACCCATCCTACAGTAGGTACTAGATGCTGTGCCATCCTGTTTGCAGTAGTTTACCCCACAGACAATCCAATGTAACATCGTTTTCTGTTGAAGTTCCTACTATACATTTTTAAAGATTTTTAAAGCACAAACTAGAGTATATAATGTTGATTGGTGAAGCACTTATTTTATGTAATAATTTATAGTGCTTATTATAATTTACTAAGAACAACTAATATTTCTCAAAACAAAACTACGAACCTCAATAGGATGTAGCTGATCTGTAATATTCTAAATCATGGACAACAGTAGGTAAATTTCACAACCCATGTGGGCCTGAAAACTACAATTTTCATTATAATTGAACCAATCACGACTATTCTGCTGTCTACAGCGATGGACGGGTACTATGAGACATAAACTGGTACGTGAGAAAGAGTTTGGGCCTTGAAAAAATGTAACTTGGAATATACCACATATGTACTAATTCATATTAAACATATTGACTTTAAGCATTAAGTCATATATGTGCTGTCTTGTGCGTGAGCGGGTTGACCTCAGTTGCCATCGGCTGTGGAGTTGTCTGGCCTACCGGAGACCCAGAACCTGGCCTCCTCACAGAGGCGCAGGAAGGAGAGTAATGTCACAATACAGCAAACTGTAATGATAGTGACTTGTAATGATTGATTATGGTCAACACTGCAGTTACCACTTACCGTGAAGTCAGTCTTATTTTCACCCACAAGTCACCTTAATAATTACCCTTAACCCTTAAACTGTGCAACACGTCATATGACGTGGTGAATAACTTACCCAAAAGTGTGCATCCCATCATAGGACGTGTTGGAGTACTATGCAAGATTTAAGCGGCCCGGGGATACACGGGGTTTACCTCGCCTTCATCAGGGCTCTTGTAAACAGAAGCCATTTAAAAAAAATCGTGGGCAACATTCCCGGGTGTGAAGGCCTCAGTACTGAGCGAGCCACCAAGGCTGGTGCACCCAGCATGAGCTCACAGCACTGCTGTTCAGCTTGTGACCACAGCATCGCCTAAAAATGTCAAAATATATACGTACATGCTATTATTTAGCGATGATAGTATTACCGAAGACCCCTGACTGTGATAAAAATGACCAGGATTCTGATAAGAGCAAGATTGTTGTGATAATTAGAGCTGTAGTGGGAGGAGTAATCTTGGTGGAGAGGGAGGTAACGTTGTCTGCTGACCGTGTGACCACCTTTTACTGTCTGGACTCACTATACCAGCTTAGTGGTTCGCTATGGTGAACAAAACATGCAGATACTTATATATAACGTTTGTTTATAGTGAATAAAAGCAAAAACAGTATGGTGGGAGGAGAATGTTGGCGAGTCAGGTGAGGTGAGGGAGTGGCAGCCAGTGGCGCCATCACTGGCACTGCCACTCAGCATACCAACTTAGTGGTTCATTATGGTGAACACATATGTAGATGCTTATATATAACATGTATGTGTAGTGTAATAACAGCAAAAGGAGTGTTGGGAGAAGTCATTTTTGGTGAGGGAGGTGGCGACATCTACATGACGTTGCTGGAACGCCATCAATGAAGCCACCTGGTTACCCTACAAATGGCGATACACCCATGTCAAAAACACCAGATGCGAAGCGCAGAAGAGTAAGTCGAACCAGTAAGGTACCTCGCTGGCCCAACCTGCTAAAATGAGGCGAAGCCGTGGAAAAACTCCCAGGTTAGGACACTGTGCAAGCAGCATCTGAAACCAAGGCTGGGCCGGCCACCATGGATGGGGCCAGGAGAATCACTCTCTCCCGATAAGATTCAAGCCGTGCCAGAACCCGAAGCAACAGCCAGGGGATGATGGTAGAGGAACCCCCACCTCGACCAGTCCTGCTAGAAAGCGTCCACTGCGAATGTCTCGCAGTCGGGGAATTGTGCCACGTATATGGGGAGGCACCTGGACTGAGCCGACGCAAAGAGGTCCACCTCCGGGTGCCCGAACGTCCGAAAAAACAAAAGGAAGGAAGCGGTGTTGACTATCCACCGCCCACTCTGTGGAAAGAGGAATGAGGCGAGAAAGGCCATCGCTTCAGGACGTTAGACACCCCCTGAATGTGAACGGTGTGGAGAGCTAAGCCTTGAGAACTCAACAGAAGAGCTACCTGAAGCGACCAGCCCCAAAGAACCATGGACTGCAGAGGGGTCTCTGCAGTCCAGTTGAGGCAGTTTAGACAATGAACCACAGGAGAGCAAGTGGCATCCGAATGGAGCCTGATCACTAAGCCGCGAGGCAACCAAATCTGCTGCAAACTCCTGCACCGTGCTGCGAGCCCAACAGAAGGACAGAGCTCAATGCCCCTGGCTGGTCTGGTAAGCGCTCATCAATCTTTAGCCGAGAGATGAGGAATTCGTGAACACATCGAGCAAGGAAAGGGGAAGGTGCCAAGGCACTGAACCCTGAAAAACCCAAAGAAAAGAATGGAGATGCAGACGCAAGTGTAATGATCTGGTGCTCAGATCATTGGTTCTCCCCTCGCCTCTTTCCTCCCCTCCCTTTGCCCGTCATTCATCTCCCCCTCTTCACCCCCCCCCCCTTCAGCCATTTGTCAATGGCCAAAAGGTCAACCTGAGGGTGGTCTGGCTAGCTGGCCCCCATGATACCTTTGCTTCTCCACTCAACTCTCCCCACTCAGATTTCCCTCTCTATCCACCTCTCAATTCCCTCTCTTCCCCTTTCACCGGTTCCTTCCACATTCCAGGCAAGTCAAATGTCCCTACTCTTTATCTTGGAGGAGACAGGCTTGAACATAATTTATCAGTTGTAAACATTGCTCGGAGGTGCACTATAGAAGCGCCTTATTCCCTTCGAATAGCTGGAGAGAGCTGACTCAATCTTCAAGAATTTCATGTATCCTTCCACGGCAGATCATGGAAGGTGATTGATGGTAGATAAGTGCCAAGTCCTTATTGGCCCTAGAGAGCCAGACCTCAGGCCTAGTATTAAATGGTAGGCCATTGCCAAAATAAGGGGTGGAACCCTGGGGCTGTATTAGATGGTGGGAGGAGCAATCCTTTCCACCGGTAAGCTGGTAAAACAAAATTTCGGTAGTGTGTCTTGGGAGTGTGTTGGGAATAGGGACTCAAGCCCGCATCCAAAGGACTGAGGGCAGCCATCAACATCTTGGCCTCAGTGCGGTTTTAAGGTATTGTGCACTTGATTTCATGTCCTCAGTAGATACCCATTGTGCCCCTAGGGGAATAGAATAGGGTATATGTTCAAATTGTCTTAATTACACGATTCATAAATAAATTGTATAACTTGTCCGTGGTATTCACTTAACTCCCTTTGATATATTTCTCTACTTTGTCATTTTTATGTGTTTGAATTGGAACCCCCATGTTCTCCTCCATTTAATAAATATTAAAGTTGCCCTTCGATTTAAATAAGTAAAGTAATTAAACAAACTAATTCTCAAAATTTATTACTGAAGTTCCTATTACCCGGAGTTCCATGATTACTGATTCCTTGTCTTCCTGGGGGATCGGTGATAGACACATTCAGGTATGGTTGATCGGGAAGGTGGTGGCAGTGTTTTAATGATTTTAATTATTACGGACTGCGTTCATTTCTTTTCCTCCTGTTGTTTTGCTTTGGCTGCAGTCCCGTCGTCTGCTAGTTTTGAGGGTGACCCGGGTCACTTAGTAGTTGCTTGAGCAGCTGTGTGGGAGCTTGAACTTTTTTTCCCTGCATGGTTTTCCCACTGGGCAGAGTCTGGCTTCAGAGGCTGTTCTGATTCTTCCTCTTCGGGTCACCACTTTTGATGCTCTCTAAAATCGTTGGCTCAACCTCTGGGTCCTGTTGTAATAACCCTGAACTCTTGTAATAGTTCTGAACGCTACCCCTGTTGTAATTCTCTTTCTCTCTCACTCAATAGCCCAGCTTAATCTGTCGTCGCAGTATGACCCCCTCACTGGAACTGCCACAATATGAGGAATATTAAATGAGGAAGATTCATCAAGGACCGGTTATTAATAATTTAACC
>WNGS01005096.1:30898-47678 GCA_020271785.1 Procambarus virginalis | reverse complement strand
TTACTTTACTATGAGTGCTAATTATCCTATTAACCTCGATCAATTAATTAACTGTCACCAGGACCGATAATTAATATACATAAATAAAACGTCTCACTCGCACTGCCTGCTAAGCAGGTCTCATCAACACTGTGAATTCCGGAAGAGGAGTTAATTACTAATTAACAATGAGTGCAACTTAATCCACTGTCACCAGACAGAATATGATTAATATAACGTATTATGCTAACCCCATGACCTCGCTTTACCGAGTCATCTGAGTCCTCAAGACTCCAGACGTTAATTACTCCACTAATTATCATGAGCCACTAATTGCCTTAACCCCGAAAGGTAATTAGTCTCGAGAAACTGACGTTAACACTATCACTGACAGACTCTGACAGATCCTCTCCCACTATGTGAATTCATGATGAGAATGCTAATTACATAATTAGCTAGAGTGGTCAATTAATTGTCACACGGACAATTAATTGCACCGGAAACGTATTCCAACACGCTCAAGTTCAACACTGTTCTCCCATAATAGCCCTCACTCATTCAACAACTACAAATGTGCACCCCCTTATCCCTCACTTGGTGGGGGGAAGGCAGCGTTCGCCCACTGTCCCCCCACTTGTAATGGTCGTGAGTCCTACCCCCTCACACCTTCACTTACAAATCTCTCTCTGTTTCACAGAACAGGAAAATTTCTGTAATTCCCTCTACAGAGCAATCACAGACCTCAAATTAGTTTTAACTGACAGCATTTAACATAAGCTTTCATATGACACCCTACAAGATATGTAAATTTGAAAGCTTCAGTTTCTAGAGTCCCTAGAGCGACTAGCCTATTCTAGAAACTTAGGAAAACTAGCTGAGGAGATTCTACATCTCCTCACACACAGACGCCCTCACCGTGAGGCGTCCCGTGACGTCACAAGGAGGGGGAGGCCTAGGAGTGTGGCGTCATACCTCACATGGTGGGAGAAGCAACGTTCCCCCCTCTGTCCCCCCACCTCTAAAACCGTTGGCTGGTCAAGTACCCTCTCATACCACACTCTCTCTCTCTCCAATCCCATTTCACAGAAACAGTATAAATTCTGTAACTCTCTCTACAGAGCAGTCACAGACCTCTGGCTAGTCTTGAAACGATGGTCCTTAGCATAAACTTTCATCCAACACCACTCAAGTGCATGTAGTTTGAAAACTTCCTGTCTAGAGTCCTAAAGCGACTCTAGCCTAATCTAGAAAACTAGAAAACTAGCTAAGGGAATTTTCATTACCTCACAATATGAACATGTTTGCTGATGATGCTAAGATAATAGGAAAGATAAAAAACATAAATGATTGTCATGTCCTTCAAGAAGACCTGGACAAAATAAGTATATGGAGCAACACTTGGCAAATGGAAATGAATGTTAATAAATGCCATGTTATGGAATGTGGAATTGGAGAACATAGACCCCACAACCTGTGGAGGGAGCCGGCCGGCCGAGCGGACAGCACGTGGGACTTGTGATCCTGTGGTCCTGGGTTCGATCCCGGCGCCGGCGAGAAACAATGGGCCGAGTTTCTTTCATCCTGTGCCCCTGTTACCTAGCAGTAAAATAGGTACCTGGGTGTTAGTCAGCTGTCACGGGCTGCTTCCTGGGGGTGGAGGCCTGGTCGAGGACCGGGCCGCTGGGACACTAAAATAGCCCCGAAATCATCTCAAGATAACCTATAAATTATGTGAAATTTTTGTTAAAGAATTGTGATAAAGAAAGAGATCTAGGGGTGGTTCTAGATAGAAAACTATCACCTGAGGACCACATAAAGAATATTGTGCGAGGAGCCTATGCCACGCTTTCTAACTTCAGAATTGCTTTTAAATACATGGATGGTGATATACTAAAGAAATTGTTCACGACTTTTGTTAGGCCAAAGCTAGAATATGCAGCGGTTGTGTGGTGCCCATATCTTAAGAAGCACATCAACAAATTGGAAAAGGTGCAAAGACATGCTACTAAATGGCTCCCAGAACTGAAGGGCAAGAGCTACAAGGAGAGATTAGAGGCATTAAATATGCCAAAACTAGAAGACAGAAGCAAAAGAGGTGATATGATCACTACTTACAAAATAGTAACAGGAAAGGACAAAATAGATAAGGAATATATCCTGAGACCTGGAACTTCAAGAACAACAGGTCATAGATTTAAACTAACTAAACAAAGATGCAGAAGAAATATAAGAAAATATACTTTCGCAAACAGAGTGGTACACGGTTGAACAAGTTAGGTGAGAAGGTGGTGGAGGCCAAGACCGTCAGTAGCTTCAAAGCGTTATATAACAAAGAGTGCTGGGAAGACGGGACACCACAAGCGTAGCTCTCATCCTGTAACTACACTTAGGTAATTTCACTTAGGTAATTACACAAAGGACTGTATACACACACAAATGATCGTATACACACACAGGACCGTATATACATCTCTGTGAGCAACAGAGATATTAGAAAGAACTTTTTTAGTGTCAGAGTGGTTGACAAATGGAATGCATTAGGAAGTGATGTGGTGGAGGCTGACTCCATACATAGTTTCAAGTGTAGATATGATAGAGCCCAATAGGCTCAGGAACCTGTACACCTGTTGATTGACGGTTGAGAGGCGGGACCAAAGAGCCAGAGCTCCATCCCGCAAGCACAACTAGGTGAGTACACACACAGGACCGTATACACACACAGGACCGCATACACACACAGGACCGTACGACATGAGCAAGAGAAGAAAGAGACAAATAAAAGAAAAAGGTTATCACTCGGACCAGATATGAGGCCGCACTTCATACACAGGATGAGTGACTGGTTCACGGAATACCAAATCCCAGAAGACATTGACACATTTGTTGATGACCTTAATCACCAAATTGAGAGCTGTCTAAGAGTTCCGCGCCGTACACCTGGGCGAAGTAACCCTCAGAGGAAGAAAATAATGGTACGAGAATGATTACATAAAGATGCTTAACGCAAATGTGCGAGACATGAGTAGAGAGTACCGGAGACATCCCACTGAAAGTAACCAAGAGTTGTTTAAAACTGTGTGTCAAGTAGCCAGGGAAGAGAAGATTAAAGAGCGGGAAAGACAATGGCTTGAGTTCACTAGCTCTATTGGACGGGAAACATCTGCAAGACAAGTGTGGGCAAAAATTCAGATAGCTAAGGGTGGCAGAGCCCGGCCTGCGGCTCACAAAGACCCCCAGGGTAAGGCTGAAGAACTAATTCACAAGTGGATTGATGCAGCATCCTCCTCCTCCCTCCCTGCAGAAATCAGCAGGGAACAGCTCCTGCGACATGATGACAAAAGGATTAGGATAACAAGAGCACTGTCTAGTGATGACGAATATGGTGAACCAATCACAGCCCAAGAAGTAAGGGGCGCTATGAAAAAGGGCAAAAGTACAGCACCTGATGAAGATGGCGTCACCTACGACATACTCAATGCACTGTGTGAAGTGTCTGGGAATCCACTACTCCACCTGTTTAACAAGTCATTCCTAAGTGGAGTGTTGCCCACACAATGGAAACACGCAATAATTGTTCCCATACCGAAGCCTAATGACCCTGGTAATTACCGACCTATCAGTCTCGTGTCATGCACTTGCAAGGTGCTTGAAAGGATCATCCTAAACCGACTGTTGCACAAAATAGGCAGGTTAGGGGAGGGGGTCAATGGATTTGTTAAAGGACGGAGCACAGCAAATTGTATAGCTAATTACTTGGCTAATGACACGGCTAGGTACTCTGTATTTGCTGACATCAAAGGAGCCGTCGACAAAGCACAGGGGATTGCGATCCTGGATGAGCTTGCATGCATGGGTGTCAAGGGGAGACTCATGAAATGGGTTGAAGACTACCTCACAGGAAGGAAAGCCAAGGTTTGCTTCAATGGAGCAGTCTCCAGAACAATGAATATGGAACTTGGTACCCCCTAAGGAGGGGTTTTAAGCCCCACACTATTCAATGTACTTATGAACGCCATTGCAAATATTGATTTTCCGGAAGGAATACAACAAGTGGGATATGCAGATGATGTCCTAATACAAGCTCCCACCTTGGGAAAATTGAACAGTCCATTGAACTCCTTGGAAGGAAATGTATTGAGCTCGGTTTCACTCTCTCCACAAACAAGACGAAGGCATACTTCCATCGCAAGCGGAGAGCAAATGAAGAACTGCAAATTAATGGTGTAACACTTGAATGGGTTGACCACTATCGGTACCTTGGCGTCACTGTCGGCTCTAACAAGGGAAAGAAAGAGGAGCTCAATCAACTCATAGGAACATGCAAAAGTCGACTCAGGGCACTGAAAGCTATGACCTGGAATGGACATGGAGCCTCTATTGCCGTGCTTAAAATGATGTACACAGCCTATGTGCGCTCCGTCATAGACTATGCCGCACCAGTTCTGTGCACCTACTCCCAAAGCGATATATAAAGGCTTGAAAGCATTCAAAATGAAGCCATGACAATCATTCTTGGAGTTCCAAGGACTGCCAAAACGTCCAATCTACGAGAGGAGTTGTCCCTTCCCAGTGTTAAAAGCAGAATTCAGGAGCTGAATGCTAATTAAGCTTGCAATTAGGATAGCCAGAGATCCCCATTACAATGATATTGCTAAGAAAAAACTGAGCTCTGTGCTACTTTCAGGGGGAAACAGGAGACGCAAAAAATGGCATCACAGATCAGTCTGCTACCTCGAAGAGCTTCACCTGCTTGAGCAAGCCGCGAGCTCCTGCCTGTAGAGAGGTTACCTCCCTGGGAGGATGACTCGTGCAAGATCATCATCAATGAAATGGCAACGAAAAAATCGAACATGATACCACAAGAAATGAGGCACAAGTATCTCGAGGAAATTTATAAAGAAGCCGGAGATGAACTAGATCAAATCTACACTGACGGGTCATCTAATCCTGTCAATGGCAGGGCTGGTGCAGCATACACGGTAATCAAGGATAATACTTTCCAACGCAGAAATGAAGAAAAAGCACGTATTGAGAACTATGCCTCTTCAACGCAAGCAGAGCTAACTGCCATTGTTATGGCGTTAAGGTTTCTTGAACGGAACACTAATGGTGCAGTGATTTGTACCGATTCAAAAGCAGCACTGCAAAGCCTAAGTAAAATCGGGCAGAAAATCTTGCAATAGTCGCTGAAATTAAGAGAGCTGTGAGAGTACTTACCAATCAGGAAGAGTCATCAAGTTTCTGTGGATCCCCTCCCATGTTGGAATATGTGGGAATGAACGAGCAGATGTGCTGGCTGCTGAAGGCGCTGAAGGAGATANGAGATCCCCATACAATGATATTGCTAAGAAAAAACTGAGCTCTGTGCTACTTTCAGGGGGAAACAGGAGAAGCAAAAAATGGCATCACAGATCAGTCTGCTACCTCGAAGAGCTTCACCTGCTTGAGCAAGCCCGTGAGCTCCTGCCTGTAGAGAGGTTACCTCCCTGGGAGGATGACTCGTGCAAGATCATCATCAATGAAATGGCAACGAAAAAATCCAACATGATACCACAAGAAATGAGGCACAAGTATCTCGAGGAAATCTATAAAGAAGCCGGAGATGAACTAGATCAAATCTACACTGACGGGTCATCTAATCCTGTCAATGGCAGGCTGGTGCAGGATACACGGTAATCAAGGATAATACTTTCCAACGCAGACATGAAGAAAAAGCACGTATTGAGAACTATGCCTCTTCAACGCAAGCAGAGCTAACTGCCATTGTTATGGCGCTAAGGTTTCTTGAACGGAACACTAATGGTGCAGTGATTTGTACCGATTCAAAAGCAGCACTGCAAAGCCTAAGTAAAAATCGGGCAGAAAATCTTGCAATAGTCGCTGAAATTAAGAGAACTGTGAGAGTACTTACCAATCAGGGAAGAGTCATCAAGTTTCTGTGGATCCCCTCCCATGTTGGAATATGTGGGAATGAACGAGCAGATGTGCTGGCTGCTGAAGGCGCTGAAGGAGACCATATTGAATACTTCATACCCAAGACTCTCCTACAAATTAGAGGTATTGTCAGGCAACATCACCGTGACAAGGTAACTGAGGAAAGGAGGATAGAAGCACAAACCAGTGAATCTATACGATGGTACAACATGGTTGCAGCTGGCAATCCTAATCGTTATGGCCGAAGAGGAGGAGGACGAGTGAGAGAATCAGTGATAGCAAGAATCCGTCTTGGATACAAATATTCTTGGAGATATGGAATGGAAACAACAGTTGATCAGCGAAGTTGCAGAATCTGTGGTGAGAGTGATGGACACCGTCTTGACCATTATCTACGTGAATGTGAACACCTGAGAGACATTAGAAACATGTGTAGAATAATAAACCCCACATTGTTTGAGTTAGGAAAACATTATTTGTCAAATATTGATACTGATCTTAAAAGATTTCCCCATTTTGCACCCGCAAGATAACGTAAGCTTTTAAGGGTTGATAGATGTTAATCTTCTTGTTTGAGGAGCTGTTCACTTGAGACAGTTAAGCAAGTCCCAGCTGTGTCTGGGTACAAGTGACAGGATGAACAACCCAGCGGGTTTTCTTCCTATTGGGGAGTGTTGTACATGCTGCTATGGCGGTGTGTCCACTCACAAGATGAGTGGCACTGCCCAATAAACTCGCCCCTCGGGGCAAAATTTAAATAGTGGTGCGTTTGTTTTATGGCTCACTTTCCCACTGCTCACCATTGTTCCATCATGAATTGTTGTCAACAAGTTCACCTCTCTTTTGTCTTTCCACTGAACTGACAGAATGTTATCACTTTTCCTTCTCTGACACTCACCAACTGCAATGTCGGTGTCAAACACAGGCATTTCCCTTCGTTGTTGCTTTACTGTACCAACCAATCCGGCTCTATTTTCTAGCAAGAACCGAGCTAGCAAGGGACTTGTATAGTAATTATCCGTGTATAAAATGTGTCCCTTGTTCATCCACGGAGCCATGATGGTCTTCACTACACTCCCCGAGAATCCATGTTCGTCGTTACCTGGAATGTCTACATCACTAGCCGAGTACAGAATCATGTGTAACACGTATCCTGTCTCACAATCACAAAGAACAAAAATTTCAGGCCAAATCGGTTTCGTTTTGAGGGAATGTACTGCTTGAATGGAACACGTCCCTTGAAAAGTACGAGAGATTCATCAACCACCAGCTTCTGTGCTGGTACATAAATATCTCTGAATTTTCCAATAACATCATTCATGTAGTGCCTCACTCGCCACAGTCTATCATCAGCTGTTCGATCCTGAACACTTCCAAAATGTAGACACCTGAGGAGTATCTGAAACCTGTCTCGTGACATATATTTCCCGAATAAAGGTGTTGGCACTGTATGGTCCTTGCTCCAATAGTCACTTATTGCATGTTTGTGACAGTGCTTCATCAACAAACAGTGCCAAAAACACATACATTTCCGCAATTGTGGTATTTTTCCAACGCTGCAGTCGTGAAGCGTTTGTCATTTCCCTCTCAATCAGATAAGCAGCATGCAGGTTCGTTTGGTGTACAATGTATTCCACGAGTGGTTCATCATAGAATGCTGTAAAATATTCCATCTCAGCCATGTCCTCACCTTGATTAGGGAAAAGGTTTGTAATCCCTACATCTTTATCGTCAAAGTGAGGAATATTAGGAATAAAATCGTCACCATCACTCCACTCAAGTACAACAGGCGTCCTGCGAGATGCAGAGGAAAGACAGAAAATATCCACAGGAACTGTGAGGTCGTGGTAGAATTGGGGTAGAAACTGGGCGAGGAGGCATGGGTGAGCGTAGAGGCCTCGCCATGGCATGGCGAACACTGTCACTCTCACTGCTGCTGCTACTATCACCCGACAACTGTATAATCCTCATCGTTGTCTGAATCATCAAACACACTTTCTTCACCTTCAGAGAATAATTCATGGGCTATTTGCTCTGGGGTGAGGGATTGAGTGGTGCGTGCCCGTGAGGCGTTTAACTGTGCGCTCGCCATGGTGACTCTCGCTAAACTGAGGCCTCCCACACCTTCGGTCCGTGAGCGGGAATTTTTTTCAAAATGGCCGCTGTTTACTATAGCCCCTGGGCAGCGTATGGGAACCCCAGCTACACCGCGGGACATTCAAATCGTGCGCGGTACCCATACACGTCATATGACGTGAAGCGCAGTTGACTGGTACAATGCCTAGCACGTCATATGACGTGATGCGCACTTTAAGGGTTAAAAGCAATTCTTAGGTTAGAAAGTGTAGCATAGGCTCCTCGCACAATGTTCTTGATGTGGTCCTCAGGTGACAGTTTTCTATCTAAAACCACCCCTAGATCCCTTTCTTTATCAGAATTCTTTAAAGATTTCTCACATAATTTATAGGTTGTGTGGGGTCTATGTTCTCCAATTCCACATTCCATAACATGGCATTTATTCACATTAAATTCCATTTGCCAAGTGTTGCTCCAAATACTTATTTTGTCCAGGTCTTCTTGAAGGGCATGACAATCATCTAGGTTTCTTATCTTCCCTATTATCTTAGCATCATCAGCAAACATGTTCATGTAATTCTGTAATCCCTCTGGTAGATCGTTTATGTAGACAATGAACATTACCGGTGCAAGAACTGAACCCTGTGGTACTCCACTCGTGACATTCCTCCAATCCGATACCTTGCCTCTGATTACGGCCCTCATTTTTCTGTCAGTTAGGAAATTTTTCATCCATGTTAGTAGCTTACCCGTCACCCCTCCAATATGTTCCAGTTTCCAGAACAACCTCTTATGGGGAACTCTGTCGAAAGCCTTTTTTAGGTCCAGATAGATGCAGTCAACCCAACCATCTCTTTCCTGTAAAATCTCTGTTGCTCGATCATAAAAACTGAGTAAGTTCGTTACACAGGATCTTCCAGATCGAAAACCATACTGTCGGTCTGATATTATATCATTTCTCTCCAGGTGTTCTACCCATTTAGTTTTAATTATTTTTTCCAATATTTTGACTATTACACTTGTCAATGATACAGGTCTATAATTAAGGGGGTCTTCCCTGCTTCCACTTTTGTAGATTGGAACTATGTTAGCCTTTTTCCACACATCAGCTACAACTCCTGTAAACAGGGATGCCTGAAAAATCAGCTGAAGTGGAATGCTGAGCTCAGGTGCACATTCTCTCAGAACCCATGGTGAAACTCCATCTGGACCAACTGCCTTGTTCTTACTTAGCTCCTTGAGCATTTTTTCCACTTCGTCTCTAGTCACCTCTATGTGCTCTATGTTGTTCTCTGGAATTCTTATTGTGTCTGGTTCCCTAAAGATTTCATTTTGTACAAACACACTTTGGAACTTTTCGTTTAGTGTTTCACACATTTCCTTTTCATTTTCCGTGAATCTATTTCCCATTATCAACCTCTGAATATTATCCTTTACCTGCAATTTGTTGTTTATGAATTTATAGAATAGACCTGGTTCTGTTTTACATTTGTCTGCAATCCCTTTTTCAAAATTTCTTTCTGCCTCTCTCCTCACTGCTGTGTAGTTGTTTCTCGCATCTTTGTATCGTTTGTATGTTTGGGGGTTTGGCCTCTTCCTGTATTGATTCCATTTTTGTGTCTTTTGGTCTCTGGCCCTCTCGCAATTCCTATTGAACCAATCCTGTTTCCTAGTTCTGCATCTCTGTTTTGGTATAAATTTGTTTGTGCCTTTATCATATATTTCACAAAACTTGACATACATCTCATTCACTTCCTTGCCTAGCAACAAGTCTGTCCAATTATACTCACTAAAAAAATTTCTAAGGTTGCCATAATGTCCTCTCTTGAAGTCAGGTTTTTCAACTGCTTCATCCTCCTTATTTTCTTCCAGATTATAACGCATTGCATACTTTATTCCCAAAAAGACATGGTCACTTTTACCCAAGGGAGGAAGGTACTGAATGTCAAATACTTCTTCCTCCTTCCTGGTAAATATCAAATCTAGCATGGAGGGAACGTCCCCTTCCCTCATCCTCGTAGCTTGTTTAACATGTTGATACAAGAATGTTTCCAGGATGAGGTCTACAAATTTACAGGTCCAAAAATCTTCTGTTTTAGCTTCATATGCTTCCCAGTCTATGGATTTCAAGTTGAAGTCACCAACTATCAACAGTCGTGACCTATCGTTATCCGCTCTCGCTATAATCTCTCTCATTATTGTTATAAGACCTTCTCGTTTACTATCTAGCTCCTCCTTTGACCATGTGCTGCTTGGTGGTGGACTATATGCATTTATGACCATTAGTTTATCATCTTCATGGCAGATCTCTAGTGCTATTATGTCAACCTCTTGTGGATTGGCAGTCATTATTTCCTTCACCTTTATGTGTTCTTTCACCAGCACAGCAACGCCACCGCCTTTCCTAATTTTTCTGTCCCTTCTCCAAATTGAGTAGCCCCTTGGGAATATGACCTCATTTAAAATATCATCTTCAAGTTTTGTCTCCGTGAGTGCAACAATGTCTGGTGTCTGCATCTGTATTACATCACTTAACTCCAATATCTTCGATCTTACTCCATCTATGTTGGTGTATGCAATCTTCAGGAACTTGTTCCCCCTCTCCTTATTCTTCACTCCCCCTCTCTCTATTGATTTTGTTGGTTTGCCTTTATGTACCACTTTACTGGTCTGCCTACCCCTAACACTTTGTAGAAAAAAGAATTGATTTCTTCTTCATTCCTGCTCTCATTTAAACGTTTTGCCTCAGCGAGGTTCAGTTTCAGCTTCTCTCTGTCTTCTCTTGAAAGATCTCGTCTTAACGACCACATTTTCCCATCCTCATCACTTTGTAACTTTCTAGCATTCCTTAGTACTTCTTCCATCTGCTTGGCACCGTTTAGGGTGATCCTCAAAGGTCGATCTTTCCCTTTTACATATCTGCCTATTCTCCTGTAGTCACACACATTCTCTATGGTTGTAAGACCTTCCACGAGGCCAACAATTTTATCTACTACTTTTGCTTCTTCTACAGCTCTTTCTGACCTAGATGTTATCTCCTTTTCTTTGCAGCCAAAAATTATCAGGGACTTACTCCGATCAACTGTGTTTTGCACCAACCTCGGGTTAGATGCCAATTCCTTTCTCACTTCCAGCCTAATGTTTGTTTTATCTTGGTTGCTGCATTGTTGGGCTTCCTTTACTGCTGCTTCCATTCTTTCCTTCTCCTTGGCCACTTGTGCATAAGTGAGTTGCATATCTTTCTTGCACTGTTCTATTCCCTGTGTAACTTCCTCCATCTGTGCTGACAAAAGCTGTTTCTCCTCTTGAATTTCCTTGCCTAGCCTATTGTAATCATTTATGTTTAAATTTGCTCTAACTTCTTCCAAAGCTATTTTTAAGAGTATATTTTCTTCTTCCATGGCTTTGCAGTTTGTTTCCAATTGACTCTTTTCCTTGCGCAAGTCTTTCACTAAACCCTCAAGACCTAAAACTTTGCTATTCAAATGATCATTACTTTCTTTCAATTTACTAATTATTTCTACATGAGAGTTCACTATAGTATCTAATTTTACCAACTTGTTGTGTAAACTGCTAATATCAATGCTTTCTTCATTGAATCCCACAAAATCAAGCTCTGTTTTGTATTTCCTCTTGTCAGTGGCCATCTTGAATGTTCTTCTCTGCACTGTAAACACTAGGGGCAACTTTTTCTCACCCAATTTTTCACTTCCCTTAGCACATTCCTGTTATCTCATCTATTTTTCAAAAGCACTATACCTTTATGATCTCTGGGACACCACTCACTATCCTCAACCTGTACTACAATACTTAGGATTGTTGAAATATGCTGGAGCTCCTCTGATGCAAGTGTTGACCCTAGGGGTGTCACCTTTTGAATGTGCGTTTATGTCGTTTATGTGCATTGAATGTGAGTGCGGTAGTCTCTGTGTAGTTGGGGGGTGTAGTATGTGTGGGCTTGATGACGAAATGTAGTCCAGTCTCGGGCATTTCCCCCTCTCCATCCGTACTCCTGCCACGTTTCTGCCTGTCTGTTTCTGCCTCTGTTTCTGCTTGCCTCTAAAAAATGTTCAGGGCTATTATATTGGACTTCCTCTCTTATATAGCGCTGTGTACCTCTGACGTGGAATCCATCCGATCATTTTTCTGGCTGACGCAATATTTGCTTGGTTATGCTCCCTAAACGTTAGATCGTCTGACATCATTATTCCCAAATCCTTGACATGCTGTTTTTCTACTATGGGAAGATTCGATTGTGTTTTGTACCCTGTATTATGTTTCAGATCCTCATTTTTGCCGTACCTGAGTACCTGAAATTTATCACTGTTAAACATCATGTTATTTTCTGCTGTCCAATCGAAAACTTTGTTGACATCTGCTTGTAGTTTCTCAATGTCTTCAGCAGAGGTAATTTTCATGCTGATTTTTGTGTCATCTGCAAAGGACGACACGAAGCTGTGACGTGTATTTTTGTCTATATCAGATATGAGAATAAGGAACAGTAGTGGTGCAAGGACTGTACCTTGAGGTACAGAGCTTTTAACATCGCTTGGACTCGATTTTATCTGATTGACTGTTACTCTTTGTGTTCTGTTCGACAGGAAATTGAGTATCCAGCGTCCTACTTTTCCAGTTATTCCCATTGACCTCATTTTGTGAGCTATCACCCCAGGGTCACATTTGTCGAACGCCTTTGCAAAGTCTGTGTATACAACATCAGCATTTTGCTTTTCTTCTAGGGCTTCTGTGATTTTGTCATAGTGGTTGAGTAACTGTGACAGACAGGATCTTCCCGCTCTAAATCCATGTTGTCCTGGGTTGTGCAATTCATTGTTTTCCATAAAACTAGAAATTTGATTCCTAATCACTCTTTCAAACACTTTTATTATGTGTGATGTTAGTGCAGCTGGCCTATAATTTTTTGCCAAGGCTTTACTTCCCCCCTTGTGCAACGGAGCTATATCTGCAGATTTAAGTGCTGCTGGTATCTCCCCTGTATCCAGGCTCTTTCTCCATATTACGCTGAGTGCTCGTGCAACTGGTACTTTACATTTCTTTATGAATATTGAATTCCATGAGTCAGGCCCCGGAGCTGAGTGCATAGGCATATTGTCAATTTCTCTTTCAAAATCTTCCGAGTTTGTGGTAATATCCGTTATATTATCTGCAGCTTGAATGTCATTCATAAAGAAGTTGTCTGGGTCATCAACTTTCATGTTGTTTATTGGTGTGCTAAACATAGCCTCATACTGGCTTCTTAGAATTTCACTAATCTCTTTGTCGTCCTCTGTGTACGTACCTTCATTTGTAATTAACGGTCCAATACTGGTCGGGGTTTTGGATTTTGATTTTGCGTATGTGAAAAAATATTTAGGATTTTTCCTTATCTCTTATATAGCTTTCTGTTCCAATTCCATTTCCTCAGACTCATATGATCGCTTCAACGTTTGTTCTATTTCTTCGATCTCCCTGCTTAGGCTTATTTTCCTTGCTTGTGATAGTTGTGTCTGCCTAAGCATTTCCGTTATTTTTTTCCTTCTCCTGTACAGTCGTCTGCGTTCTCTTTCTAGAGTGGTCCTCTTTCTGCCCCTCCTCATAGGCACGTGCCTCAAGCAGACCTTGTAAGCTTCAGCTCTCAGTTGAGCTATTCCCTGTGTGGGAGTTTTGTCGCTTAAGACCGTCTCCCATTGAATGGTTGCAAGGTCTACATTTATTTTTTCCCAGTCGATCCTCTTATTGTTGAAATTGAATTGATTGAATATTCCTTCTCGCTTGTTGGGTCTCTTAGACCTAGTACCGTTATTTATGCTAGTTCGTACTTCAATGAGCTTATGATCTGAGTATGAAGTATCTGAGATTGTTATGTCTCTGATTAGTTCATCATTGTTTGTGAATATCAAGTGGTGGTGGTGTACCTGGGTGGTGGTGGTGGTGTATCTGGGTGGTGGTGGTGGTGTACCTGGGCGGTGGTGGTGGTGTACCTGGGTGGTGGTGGTGGTGTACCTGGGTGGTGGTGGTGGTGTATCTGGGTGGTGGTGGTGGTGTACCTGGGCGGTGGTGGTGGTGTACCTGGGTGGTGGTGGTGGTGTACCTGGGAGGTGGTGGTGGTGGTGTACCTGGGTGGTGGTGGTGGTGTACCTGGGTGGTGGTGGTGGTGTACCTGGGTGGTGGTGGTGGTGGTGTACCTGGGTGGTGGTGGTGGTGTACCTGGGTGGTGGTGGTGGTGGTGTACCTGGGTGGTGGTGGTGGTGTACCTGGGTGGTGGTGGTGGTGGTGTACCTGGGTGGTGGTGGTGGTGGTGTACCTGGGTGGTGGTGGTGGTGTACCTGGGTGGTGGTGGTGGTGGTGGTGTACCTGGGTGGTGGTGGTGGTGTACCTGGGTGGTGGTGGTGGTGTACCTGGGTGGTGGTGGTGGTGGTGTACCTGGGTGGTGGTGGTGGTGGTGTACCTGGGTGTTGGTGGTGGTGGTGTACCTGGGTGGTGGTGGTGGTGGTGTACCTGGGCGGTGGTGGTGGTGTACCTGGGTGGTGGTGGTGGTGGTGTACCTGGGTGGTGGTGGTGGTGTACCTGGGTGGTGGTGGTGGTGTACCTGGGCGGTGGTGGTGGTGTACCTGGGTGTGGTGGGGTGGTGTACTGGGAGGTGGTGGTGTCATGAGTGGTGGTGGTGTACCTGTGTGGTGGTGGTGGTGTACCTGGGTGGTGGTAGTGGTGGTGTACCTGGGTGTGTGGTGTTGTACCTGGGTGTGGTGGTGGTGTACCTGGGGGTAGTGTGGTGGGTACCTGGGACCTGGTGGTGTGGTGGTGGTGTCCTGGGTGGTGGTGGTGGTGTACCTGGGTGGTGGTGGTGGTGGTGTACCTGGGTGGTGGTGGTGGTGTACCTGGGAGATGGTGGTGGTGTACTAGGTGGTGGTGGTGGTGTACCTGGGTGTGGTGTGTGTACCTGGACGTTGGAGGTGGTGGTGTACCTGGGTGGTGGTGGTGGTGGTGTACCTGGGTGGTGGTGGTGGTGTTGGTGTACCTGATTGGTGGTGAGTAGTATAAACCAGGACATATCGCTGCCGTTTTGCTTTTCTGACGGCAGCGTATGTCCTCATGTTTTTTTCGTTACCCCAGTGAGATTTGACGGGCGCGATCTGGCACGCTGTTTTTTAGTTACCCCGGTGGGATTTGACGGCCGCGATTTGTCCTCATGTTTTTTTCGTTACCCTGGTGAGATTCAACGGCAGCGATTTGTCCTCATGTTTTTTTCGTTACCCCGCTGACCCATGCACGGGCATTGCTAATGGTCAATGACGTCATCAACTTACCTGAGGATTAAAAGACCGCTCCTGGCCCCATCATTTTCATTACCTCAGGGATCGCTAATGGTCACCCCTGTCTCCATCTCCCTGTTTTAAGTCCGTTTTCTGTTTATAGTGTATTTATTTCCATTTTTTCAATATTTATAGCAAAGGGGGATTCAAATGCTGTCTTCTGTCCAGCCTAATGTGCAATAGCGCTAACCATTATATGCTCGTTTTTTCTCAATATGGTATTGCCATACTGTTTCCCATTGTCTAAGATTTCATATCAACATAAGAAATGAGTTCACCCCTGTTACCAATCCAGTATTTACCCAGGTCTTTTTCCTGAATCTAAAACTCATTGCAATTTATGCCCATTAATTCATGTTCTGTCTAGTGTTGATAATTTTAATAGCCTATTAATATCCCCCTTTATTATGTCCAATCATTCGCAGCTCCATCATGATACATCTATTTCTTCGCCTTTCTGGAGAATGTAATTTAAGCTTTGTCTTCAAGATCGTTTATTGATCATAGGGCAAATAAAAATGGAAACCCACTATCATCCATTTGCATGAAAACAGACCCCTGCCAGGCATGGTGACTTCAATGCATTTCAGTAGTAGTCCAATATAGCTTCATAACTAATAGTCCCTGCCAGGCGTGGTGACTCCAATGCGATTTCAGTACTAATCCAATAATTACTGCATAAACGCATAAATGTATATGCATAAATACATATGCACATCTCACATTCACTCAAAAAACATGCCTCCCCCACACCTTGCTGTAGAATATAACAACATTCAATATTCATTCAGTAAAAGCAAGACTCTCATGTTTTGAAATAAGACCTTCTGCAGTCATCTTCTTTTCTGACGTCATCATCCCCAATGCGCTGTAAGCCACCCAATGAGCTCCCAGCCAACGTGCTAATGCGGGTCCTATAGGAGGTTCACACATAAGTGTGAACTCTTAATCACTCCTAATACTTCACTATACTCTGTGCTTCACCAGAGTCGATATTCGTCTACATTGCTCGTGTTTTCGCTCATTGCTCCTATTTTTCTGTTATTCATAAATCCGATCAAACCATCCTAACCTAACTTATTATTTATAACAAACAAATACATCCTACAGACCAGTTGTGTCATTGTTTAGTGACATCACGAAAAGCGACCTCAGGTATGGGGATGAGGTATTGATGGCCATTAGCATATAAGTGTCAAGGTATCACAGCACCTGACTGGTCAACTATGTGTGACGTCACCAGATGACCAATGCGACCTTGACATGGACTTGCATATGGTGTCTGTTAAATGTTATTATTATTTTATTCAAAAATGACTAGACTAACCATCCCCACCTAACCTAATCAGAGGTTTAAGAAGATACATTTTAGTCATCCGCAACTTTAATCATTATTCAGTAATAAGTGCAAAAGTATAACAACCCAAATGTCGTACTGCAATTTAAGCAGAATCGTACATCTGGCAGCATAGCAGGTA
>WNGS01005096.1:0-17837 GCA_020271785.1 Procambarus virginalis | reverse complement strand
GTGTCAGTGGTGGAAGTTGTTGTCAGGGAGGTAGATGGTGTCAGTGGTGGAAGTTGTTGTCAGGGAAGGAAAGTGATGTCAGTGGTGGAAGTTGTTGCCAGGGAAGGAAAGTGATGTCAGTGGTGGAAGTTGTTGTCAGGGAGGTAGATGGTGTCAGTGGTGGAAGTTGTTGTCAGGGGAGGTAGAAGGTGTCAGTGGTGGAAGTTGTTGTCAGGGGAGGTAGATGGTGTCAGTGGTGGAAGTTGTTGTCAGGGGAGGTAGATGGTGTCAGTGGTGGAAGTTGTTGTCAGGGGAGGTAGAAGGTGTCAGTGGTGGAAGTTGTTGTCAGGGGAGGTAGATGGTGTCAGTGGTGGAAGTAGTTGTCAGGGAAGGAAAGTGATGTCAGTGGTGGAAGTTGTTGTCAGGGGAGGTAGATGGTGTCAGTGGTGGAAGTAGTTGTCAGGGAAGGCAGGTGGTGTCAGTGGTGGAACTTGTTGTCAGGGGAGGCAAGTTGTGTCAGTGGTGGAAGCGGTTGTCAGGGGAGGCAGCTAGTAATTGGCAAACATGGCTGGTGCCGGCTGCCGCCACCTTGATGTTTCACTTACTGTCTGCTTTTTCAATAAATTAGCTGCGAAAATGTTACCATTTCAGTTGTTTGTAATACCGTTGGATTGTATTCCATAGTCAAAATGAATAATTCAAAATAAATGGGGGACATCAGTGGTGAGGGGATGTATTATGGGGGTTAGGAAGTCAGCTAGCCTCTATCGGAGTGTCGGGCATGTTGAGTGAGACGCCTCAAAGTCTGGCCAGAGTGATCAGCTGACAACTGCTCCCAAGTGGCTCCCCTCTGCTGCCTTCATACCGCCCATACTAAACTCGAGAATATTTTACCATTTCAATTGCTTATAGCACATCGCTTTATTATATTCCGTAGTCAAAGAATTCATAATAAATAGTGGTGTCAGTGGTAGGGGATGGTGTCAAAGAAGTCTGGTGATAGGGATGGTGTCTTTGGTGGGGGATGGTGTCAGTGGTGGGAAATGGTGTTAGTGGTGGGGGATGGTGTCAAGAGAAGTTTAGTGGTGGGAGATGGTGTCAATGGTGGGAAATGGTGTTAGTGGTGGGGATGGTGTCAAGAGAAGTTTAGTGGTGGGAGATGGTGTCAGTGGTGGGAAATGGTGTTAGTGGTGGGGGATGGTGTCAAGAGAAGTTTAGTGGTGGGAGATGGTGTCAGTGGTGGGGGGGATGGAGTCAGAGAAGTGACTGATGATGAAGAGCTGGCAGATTATTATCGACACCTGAAGGGCATGAAAATATTATAACGAAGAAGCTCACACTAAAGAAACAAACTAAGATTCAAAAGTTTTGTTACGGTTTCACAGTAGGCCTACAGGACCAGCGCCCAGCGCTAGCAAGGACTCCCTTTGTGAGTCAGGTGCAATTTTTCCTAATGCAAATGTCTCCTGGCATATGTATTAATGTGGGTGTAATTTTTTTTTTTAAGAGTGTTGTTGAGGCCTGACGGATGGAACGAATTCTGCACTGGAATGAATTAGCTTTGCCCCATATAGGTTGTTCAAGTGAGAACACACTGTATATTTGACCTTGGCATCAGTCAGGTGAATGGAGTTCTTAGGACTACCGGGGACCACGAACCAGAACCTGGCCCCATCAGAGAGGCACGAGGAGCAATGGCCTTTGAAAACCCCCGTGTGGTTGGAAGCATTCTATGTCTATCATTGACCGCGTTAGGCACCCAGAGAGGTTAGTGCCCCAAAACAAACCCCTATTCTAGTTAAAATATTACTATTGAAAGCTGAACTAGTGACAGAACTTCCCAAATGAAAAAAACGAGCTTGACGTCACCATGTCACTGCACCACTGTCTGCGCAACCCCTCCTCCTCCGCAGGAGAGGGAAAGGGGAGCCCCAGACCCTCACGCTGGCTATCCACCTCACACTACTGAGGTTGCATATAAAAAATCGCAGAAAAAAAACGCCTTCTGGAGGGAGGGAGGGTTGCTGGGGAGCCTCTGGGGTCTGACCTAGAAAATGATAAGATAAGAGAGCAACCGATTCAAAGACCAGGATGGCTCAGGCGGCACATGAGCAGGTGGGAGGTGAAACAACGCACAAGACAGCTTGTGAATGGTGCAGAGCTAACATCAATGTCGAACGCAAGCTGCAGTGGCTCCGTCAGCGCCACACGATACAAGGCAACAGTATTCGGCATAAGATGACAGTCCTGAAACAATCAGGAAAGGTCAAGACAACCTTTATTGGACACAGAAGTCAACCTACGAAGGGACAAGAAGAAACGGAAGGATGCCCAGGACCGTTTCCTGGCAAAAGGACCGCCAGGAAACTTTATACTGTTGCTGAGACAAATCACGCAGGTGGGACACCATAAACGAAGCCTCCTGATCACCTTACAAGTGGTGATAAACTTGAGTAAAAAAAGACTAGACATGAAGCTCTAAGAGAAGATCGAACCAGTCATATAACGGACCAGTCCGATCTGTTGAAAGAGGCAGAGCCGCGGGAAGACCCTCTGGGTTCGGACGCTGAGCAAGCAGTGCCTGAAACCAAGGCCGGGCCAGCCACCAAGGAGACAAGAGGACTACTCTTCCCTGGTAAGTCCGCAAGTGAGCCAGGACCTGGGACAACAGCTGAACTGGGGGAAAGAGGTACAGGTAACCCCACCTCGACCAGTTATGCCACAAGGCATCAAACCCGACAGCCTCGCTATAAGGGAAGGGCGCCATGTTTAAGGGGAGACGCTTTGACCATACTGACACCAAGAGGTCCACCTCCGGGAGCCCACACATCCGGCAGAGCCAGCTAAATGAGTTGACGTCAACCCTCCATTCTGTGAACAGGGGAAGGAAGCATGATAGGTCGTCCGCCAGGATGTTGGACACCCCCTGTACATGAACAGCCAGGAGTCACACCCCGAGAACTCAGCAGACGAGTCATCCGTAGCAACCAGCCCCAAAGAGCCAAGAAATGCATCAAACCCCTTGGTTCAGGCAATCAACCACTGGGGAGCAGTCCAAATGGAGCTGGATCGTCGATCCTTGAGTGACCCGAACACTCCGAAGAGACATCTACACCGCTGCAAACTCCTGCACAATGCTTTATGCCCGACTGAAGAGCGGACCCCACTGCCCCTGGCTGGCCTGGTCACAAAGCCCCAGCCAAGAAACGATGCGTCAGTGAACACATCGAGTGAGGGCTCGGGCAGGCGCCAAGGCCGAACCCAGAGATTGCGAGAGAAGCAGAATGGACATCCCCGAAGGAACCCAGAACTGCCGACGAAGCCAAACCTGACCCAGCGAGTAGACCATCACGGCAAAGTTCAGGCTCCCTCACAAACCCTCGAGAAACCGCAGAGTGACCTAGGAGCCCCCCAGAAACAAATGTAGGCAGGACTGCAGCCGAAGCAGAGACTCCGGAGGGAGACACAAGGAAGTGGTTTGAGAGTCCCACACAAGACCCAGCCAAAACCGAACTTGAGAGGGAACCAGATAGGACTTCCTCCAGTTCATCTGGAACCCAAACCCGGCAAGCTCGGAAAGAATCAAATCCCTGGCGAGCAGTCACTCGGACTGGATGGGAGCCCACACCAGGCAGTTGTCGAGAACGCACCCACTAAGAGATGACCCTTCAGAGCGCAGGAGAAGAGACCTGCCCCACCAGCCCCAAACCCCACGACGGAGGAAGGGCCACCCAATGCCACAGCAGGCCGCTCGAAACGACCCAAAATGCCCACAAATCTTGGGACCAGGCGTGAGCAAACAGAGCGAGCCTCCTCCCTCCCTCCTCCCCCTTCACCCTGTCAATGGGACGAACCACGAAAGGGTTGGTGGGGAGTGATCACCGCACCGACCAGACGAAGATGGCTCCAAAGGCTGCACTGGCCATGAAACCGGCACCATGGCCTATCACGACGGGAAGAACCCTGAGCCTTAGCACAACATTTCCAGGAAGATCAACCCCACGGTCCCCCCCCCCCCAGAGAACCAGCAAGTCTGATACTAGACAAAAACTTTTTTTTTTTTTGAGATATATACAAGAGTTGTTACATTCTTGTACAGCCACTAGTACGCGTAGCGTTTCGGGCAGGTCCCTGGAATACGATCCCCGCCGCGAAGAATCGTTTTTTCATCCAAGTACACATTTTACTGTTGCGTTAAACAGAGGCTACAGTTAAGGAATTGCGCCCAGTAAATCCTCCCCGGCCAGGATACGAACCCATGACATAGCGCTCGCGGAACGCCAGGCGAGTGTCTTACCACTACACCAGGGGTCTCCAAACTATGGCCCGCGGGCCACATCCGGCCCGCCAAACAAATCCCTAAAATTTCAAATTTCAAATGGAAACTATTGATCTCCAGGCAGATGACAGACTGAAAGATAAGTATAGAGAAGGAAATCTGATTGAGTTTTATAAATGCCTGCAGCCAGATCAGTTTCCAAATTTGATAAAGTTTGCTTGTAGTTTTGTGTCCATTTTTGGTTCAACATACTTGTGTGAACAAACATTTTCCAAAATGAAGTATGTGAAATCTAACTATCGAGCAAATTTGTCTGATGATCACTTGAAATCAATTCTTACAATTGGCTCATCTAATCTGGAACCTGATTTTAATGAAATTTTGAAGTCAAAACGACAGTATTATTCGTCACACTAATTTGGTTGCATAAAACTAAAGGCAGGAATCTATTTAGTTTACCCTAATTTTTTCCAAAAAGATATGTTTTAATTTTTCCATGTTTATACTTTAATATTTGAGGAAATTAAATTACTGGCACTGATTTGTTTTTGTTTTTTTTTTCATTTTTTATTCCTTCAGCCTGCATAAATATGGGAAATATATAATGTGGCCCTTACATTGAAAAGTTTGGAGACCCCTGCACTACACCACGGAGACTGCAGATGCTGCATAACTGGAAGAAGCTGCCTGCAGATACTGCCCAGCCACGGAGTCCATCAACAGCAAGGGACAAAAAGGCGACGAAACCCTAAGAGCCAAGCCCTAAGCAGATTCCAAGGAGGACACGAGCACCACTTGCTGACACATGAGATGAAAAGCAAACAACAGAGACACCAAGGTACCAGACCCAGGAATGGCCCCAAGCAGCTCCACATCCTCCCCAGCTCCAGGAGGGAAAAGAAATGCAAGACAGAAGCCAACAGGTCATGAGTGTGCATATCCTCAGCAACCAGTGCAGCCAAGAGGGTAGGAACCCGCACACGAAGCTGTACGATGCCAACATCCCGAGGAAGGGCAGGGGCGAACAAGCACGCATTGAGGTGCTCAAACTCGCCCCCCCAGGTTAACCTGGACCACCGTCAATCCTCACCCCAGTCAAGCCTCAACCCAGTCGACTGACAGAACGTATGCCAAGCCTGTAACGAAAAAATCAACGTTGAGTGTAATGAAACGCCATTTTCTGGGTGAGTCCTGGAGGCTCCATGGAGCCATCCAGGCAGATAGGGATAGTCCTAACATTTGGCATCAGTAGATGTGGGTGTTGTTCTAGGCCTATCGGGAACCAAGAGCCAGAACCTGGCCCCCTCTCAGAGAGGCACGAGGAGCATTGGCCTATAGAATGCACATGTGATTTTGTAGCATTCTATATCTGTCATCGACTGGAAGAAGCACCCAGAAAGGTAAACGCCATAAAACAAACCCCTATTCTGGTTAAAAACAACAAAAATAGACAAACGAGTAGAACTTCCCAATTGAAAATGTGCAAACGAGCATGACATCACACGAGTATGACATTACACGAGTTGCGCCACATGTCTGCACAGCTCCCCTCTTCCCCGGGAGGGGGAAGACCCCCATGCCCGGCAATCCACCCTGCAGTTCCGAGGCTGGATATAAAATACGGGAAAACCGCCGACCGGAGGGAGGGAGGGTTGTCGGGAAGCCTCCGGGACTTGCACAGAAAATGGTGTTTCATTACATTCAACGCTTGTTTTCTGGGGGGAGCCCCTAGGGGTCCCCTGAGCTATGTCACCAAAGACAATATAAAGAAGGGGATTTACCCATGAGCCGGTCGGTGCTCAACACCTCAACTCGAAGTCGAGACAGGCTACAGTCACCGACCCAACACGACACGGGCCCGACTAAGCCCAGGAACGTTAACGGGGTAGTGTGCACCGATGACCTTGTTCGACCTGTTCAAGTAGAACATGAGCAGGCCGGAGGTGAAATAACGCATGACACAGCTTGCGAAACAGCGCAGAAGTGACATCTATACCGAAAGCAAGCTGAAGCGGCTCCGCCAGCACCACACAATACAAGGCGACAGTACCCTGGAAACACAAACCGTAACTGTCACTATTTTCCGCTTGTTACAACTTGTAATAAAGTGTTACATCTTGGTTTAACGTGTTTATGACGTATTAGAAACGTTGTTACAACTTGCTATATTGGTTGTTATAACTGGTTAGGTGGTGTTACTTGTTCGAACGTTGTACCAACGTCGTAGTTTCGGGGTGTGTTTGGCGGGTATTCGGTATAAAATGACGGTCCTCAAGCGACCAAGAGAGAAAGGTAACACCACCCGAAACTGAAAGCGAAGAACAACAACGAAGAGTCATAAAGAACCGGAAGAACCACCAGGAAACTTCATACTGCCACCCGACGAAGGCCGCAGATGGAACACCATCAACGAGGCCACCTGATCACCATATACATGGTGATAAACCCGAATCAAAAACACCAANGGAGGCAAACAGAGAGTCACCCCCTGAGACAAGGGGTAAGAGCACCTGAAACTCTTACCTGAATGAGGATCTGCAACATAATACAGGGTACAAAACACAATCAAATCTCCCATAGTAGAAAAACAGCATGTCAAGGATTTGGGAATAATGATGTCGACGATCTGACGTTTAGGGAGCATAACCAAGCAATATCGCATCAGCCAGAAAAATGATCGATGGATTACGAGAACTTTCAAATCCAGGGATCCCATCACAATGGTTGTACTCTTCAAGTCACTTGTGTTGTCCCGTCTCGAATACTGCTCAGTACTCACTTCCCCCTTCAGAGCAGGAGAGATTGCTGAAATAGAGGGATACAGAGAACATATACGGCACGCATAACGAGATAAAACACCTAAATTATTGGGATCGTCTCAAAGCTCTCCAAATGTACTCTCTAGAAAGGAGACGAGAGAGATACCAAATAATATACACGTGGAAAATACTGGAGGGCCAGGTCCCAAATCTACACAGTAAAATAACAACGTACTGGAGTGAACGATATGGAAGAAAATGCAGATTGAACCAGTGAAGAGCAGAGGTGCCATAGGCACAATCAGAGAGCACTGTATAAACATCAGAGGTCCGCGGTTGTTCAACGTCCTCCCAGCGACTATAAGAAATATTGCCGGAACAACCGTGGACATCTTCAAGAGAAAACTGGACTGTTTCCTAAGAGAAGTCCCGGATCAGCCGGCTGTGGTGGGTATGTGGCTCTGCGGGCCGCTCCAAGCAACAGCCTGGTGGATCAAACTCTCACAAGTCGAGCCTGGCCTCGGGCCGGCTTGGGGAGTAGAAGAACTCCCAGAACCCCATCAACCAGGTATCAACAGGTATCAACCCTCAAACTCATTGGAAGTGAGGGGGCGAACTCCAGGGTCACATCCATCGGACCCACGCGCCCCAGGGGTTTCTCAGGGTCCGAGTGTTTACTATAATAGGACTCGCGCTCAGGTAACCCAGGCAGGGTACTGCTAACAGGCGCCCAAAGCTACCAAACAACTTTCTAAGAGCTGAACCCCAGGGACGTGTACACTCACAGGGACGTAGTAGAGGGAACCCACCAGAATAATACTCAGAACACAAGGGACACAAGGGGCAAGAATGAAGGCAGACCCCCCACCAGGTAGATAAGCAAAAATAAAAAAAAAGAAAACCCCGCAAGAGGACAGCATACCCAAGCGGAACAGAAGCCAGCAGCCATATAGGTGAAAACAGGCTGCGCAGACCCTGCACCCCACCAGTGCAAAACTGCCCCTTACTCTAAGGCAAATAAGGGAGACACAACACCCGAGCGCACAAAGAGCGGCCAAAAACCAAGCAGAAACGGCCTAGCAGGGGCAGAACCCAAGGAACTTGTGGAAGGTGGCCCCAAGCCCCAAGGGCAGTACTACAGGGCACCTAGGGAAGGGAACCCTAGGCGCATGCATCCCGAGTACTGGAGACTCACTCCCGGCTCACGTACCACCTGACAGACACCACACTCTAGGTACAGTGATGAAACAACCACTGGAGCGGAGCACACAACGGTGCCTATAGCATCAGCTGAAGAACTGATGGGTGGATAGCCGGCATGAGAGGTCTAGGGCTCCCCCTTCCCCCTCCCGGGGGGGGGAGGGGAGCTGGGCAGACAGAGGCGCGGTGACGTGTGACGTCATACTAGTTTGCTTGTTTTCTGTTGGGGAGTTCTATCCACTAGTTTGGCTTTTGGTAGCAATTTTAACCAGAACAGGGTTTGTTTTGGAATGCTTACCTTTCTGGATGCTTGACCCGGTCGATGGCAGACATAGAATGCTTCCAACCACATGGGGGTTTCTACAGGCCATTGCTTCCCTTGCCTCTCTGAGAGGGCCAGGTTCTGGCCATGGTGCCCGGTAGGCCCTAGAACTCCATACACATGACTGATGCCAAAGTCTGATATTAGCATATCAGCCTGGTGAAGCTCCAGGGAGTTGACAGCTCCCTCCAGAAAACCAGCGTTGAATGTAATGAAACTCTATTTTCTGGGTGAGACCAGAGGCTCCCCGGCAAGCTCCGAGGAGCCGACGGGGCTCCCCCCAGAAAAGCATGTTTTTTCCTGTCACAGGTGAAGCATGTATATAGTAGATATATATAAAGACGCGCCTATTCGAATGCAACGTTGTGTCAAAATTTCAAAGCAATTGGTAAAGAGGTTTTGAAGATTTCCCTAGCATGAAAAACAGTTTTTCAGAAAAAGCATGTTTTTTACCGTCACAGATGGGACATCCATATAGTATGTATATAAAAACCTGGCCGGATGCGAATGGAACATTGTGTGAAAGTTTCAAAGCAATCGGTGAAGAACTTTCGGAGATCAGTGTTTATGCACAAACGAACATTTCCATTTTTATTTATATAGATTATGCACAGTTGGCAACTGCGAGCAAGCTCTGACAGACATGTCCACCTCTATGCCTAGCCTCGACCCCGTTAGTAGCACCCTCCTCCACAGCCTGCTGTTCTTATGTTATGAGGAAGGCAGTGAGGGAGGGATGGAAGACATTGAGGGAGGGATGGGAGGCATTGGGGGGAGGAATGGGAGGCAGTGATGGAGGGAGGCATTGAGAGGGAGAGGCAAGGAGGGATAGAAGCAGTGACGGAGGGAGGGTGGTGGTGGTGAGGGATGAGTGGTGGTGAGGAAAGAGTGGCAGTGAGGGAGGGAGGGAGGGAGGAGTTTGGTTAATATGGGTCACTTGTTGTGTGGTTCACTTGTCCACTTGTGTGAGCCAAGTTGTCATATTAAGGCATTACTAATTGTAACCTGTGATAGAATGGGCACTAACACAGGAACTAACTTGGAACGCAATTACACATGAACTTTATTTCATTTTAGATATATAAAATATATCTTACCTGAATGTTATTCAAAATATTACCGACACTTCAACAACTTCGGAAATAACGACCTGGGTACAGTCCCACATAGGCTGTTAAATCGAGTGGATACATTAGTTAACATTAGAAATATTTCTAATGTTTTACCATTTTTTCAAGTGCAATGATGCAATGAGATGTCGATAATGGTATTTGTATCACAGAATATATAGATCATAGGAACCCACATATTTTCATGTTACTAATATACTCGCCTAGTTGTGCTTGCAGGGGTTGAACTTTGGCTTTTTGCTCCCACCTCACAACTGTCAAGCAACTGGTGTACAGATTCCTGAGCCTACTGGGCTCTATTATATTTACATATGAACTTCTGTATGGCATCTGCCTCCACCACAACACTACCTAATATGTGCACCGTGTTACATTCTTTGAACAATAAAACATAACAGTTTTACTGTCATTATGCCATATACACACGTTATAGCTATATACATTTTTATGCACCATGACAAACCAATAAGCAATTATGGTGGGTGTGGTAATGAAATCTAAGCATAGCCACACACACACGCATTTCCAGCAGACGATTCAACCCGATGCAGCAAATAGCATCATTATTATGAGATTCCTGGAAACTATCTCATGAAAATTAATAATTATTTACAATTTTATTTTCTAAATGAACAATGAACATGTGGTCACATTCCATAATGCATAAATGCACGAGACTGCGGCTGTATGCTGTGAATGTCTGCCTTGCGCTGTGAACATCATAAACAGCACTGTGTTTGCTGATATCATCTGAACCTAAAACATAGTCTTTATCATATTCAAGATCGTCTATGACAATATCATCGCAAAATAATTGCAGATATTTTTTTTTTATAATTAACCCTTAAACTGCGCATGGCGTATATATACGCCCTGAGTAACATGTCACACGGTGCGCATGGCGTATATATACGCCATAGGGTGCCACGCTCGATTCAAATGGCCCGCGGCTACACGGGGTTCACATTAGCTTCCTCAGGGCTCTTGTAAACAGACGCAATTTAAAAAAAAATCGTGGGCAATATTCTCAGGTGTGAGAGGCACATTACTGTTGGAGCAACCAAGGCTGGCGCACGCAGCATGAGCGAGCAGCATTGCTGTTCAGCTTGTGACCACAGCATCGCCGAAAAATGTCAAAATAAATATATAATTGTTATTATTTAGTGATGACAATATTACAGATGACCCCTGACTGTGATATAAATAACCAGGGTTGTGATAATAGCAAGATTGTTGTAATAATTAGCGCTGTAGGAGGAGTGATGCTGAGAGATGGAGGGAGACAGCATCGTTTACTGACTGTGTGGCCACCTGTTATTGTTTACATTCACCATACCAGCTCAGTGGTTCTCTATGGTGAACACAAATGTAGATACTTATATATAATGTGTGTATTAGTGTAATAACAGCAAAAGAATTATGCTGGGAGGAGCCATTTGGGTGACGGAGGTGACGTCGTCTGCACGATTTGTCTAGCTGTTTAGAGGGTGGCCACTATGCTCTTTGGGCGCACTGCAAGCTTAGGTGTCCAGTTACGGTGCATAAAACATGTAGATATTTATATATAATATGTGTATATAGGGTAATAACACTGCAAACAGTATTGTTGGGGGAGCAAGTTTAGTGTGTGTGTGACCTTGAATGAGTGAGGGAGCCGCCAGCCGCCAGCTGTGTATACCGACGATTCTTAGTGCCTGAACTAACTATATCAGCATAGCTGTACAGTTGTGGTGAACAAAATATATACATACTTATATATAACGTCTGTATATAGTGTAATAACACCACAAATGGTATTGTTGGGGGAGAAAGTTTAGTGCGTGTGTTGAGGGAGTGGCAGCGAGTGGCTGGCTGGTGTGTGGCGGTAACTCTTCGTTGCTTTTCGACTCTCAATACCAACTTAGTGGTTCGTTATGGTGACCAAAATATGCAGATACTTATATATAACCTGTGTATAGAGTGTAATAGCAGCAAAACTATTTGTTTATTGTTTTATGAACATAATAATTGAATCACTAATATGCACACCATACTTTTGAGTATAGCGATTATTCACCACTTTTATTATATAAATATATTACAATACACACTATTGAATAATATTACTGCAAAAAAACTAAGAAAAAATCAATCGGAGACATTGAAACAATTAGGTAATAATATCTTTGTGGCAACTCCCATCTGTCAGCGCGGGTGACGCTGACCGGCCCTGGCGACCGCTCTGTCAACGCCCACTTTTTGCCAGACTTCTTCGGTCAATTGCGCCCAAAATATGTCACCTACGATTTTTTTGCTATTTTTCCCGTGCTCAGGGGACACAAATTAACATGTTTAGAAGACGAAAAAAAAATTTGAATTTTTTTTTTCTTGCGCACAGGGGTGTAAATGTCCCCAGGACCCCTGAGCAGTGTAAGGGTTAAGCGATGCTGTGGCCACAAGCTGCACGGTGGTGCTGTGAGCTGTTGCAACGTGTGCCACCCCTGGCTGTCCTCTCAGTACCCAAGCCAGCACATCCAGGTGTGCCCATGATTTTTTACAGAGATGGTGTCTGTTTACTGGATGCCTGAGGAAGCAAATGTGAGCCCCTTTGTATGTGCAGGACTTTAAAATCTAATAAGGTACCCTAAATCATCATCCCTGTATGACTCACACAGCAGAAGGGTTAAGCTTAGAGTATGTACTATCAATGTATAACTTTGTTTCACTGCATAAATCTTTCAGTTTACAGACACTGTCATGTCACATCTTTTATAACCATCATTCTCAGGACCCATTCTCATTCTTCTATTCACCTCTTACATATATTTATTCTCTAAGCTATTTCATTAAACTTAAATGCAATGCACAGGAACTATGAACTGTGACTCGTCATTCATTTACCAATCTTCATTCATTCATTCTCGTTTCCTATCAGATGTCTTGCATAAACCTAAATCATATAGCTCAACTTCCTATGAAACTTTTACCCCATACACAGTCTGGGTATATGGGTCACAAAGCGGAAACCAATTTTGACCTTACAGGGAATTAATCACTATCGCGCTCTGAGCCCTCCTATTATCGTCATAAGTTTTTCTCTTTAATGTAATCCGATGACTATTGCGTGCATCATAAACTAAAATATTTGTAAAAAGTTAAATTTTCATCTGGTCAACTTCTAGGTGGTTTCAAAATGAGCGCCATTGTCTTCCCACTCTCCTCCATATGCCGCATGGCATTCTGGGTCGTCAGGCCATGCGGTGGGCCTAGTCCTGTGTTTATCACGCTTGTGACCGGAGCGTCGCTGGTTCACGTCCCGAACTTGTGCAAATCTCGGTTATTATCAGCATTTATGCTGGTTCGCGTGTCTTTCACACACAATATATACATTACACGATGGATCAGGGTCCAGGGCAGAGCAGTTCCATGCTGAAAACAGCGAAGAAATCATCCAAGGGGGATAAAATAAGTATGCTCTACAAGAAATTTCGTAATTTCCGGCTTGCACCAACAAAAATCCCTGGTTTGATTCTAGATTTATCCGATATTCATGCAGATGTTGAAGGGGGAGAACAGGACACTGATTTCGACAGTGATTCATAAGATGTAGACATGGCAGATGATGGTGAGTCAATGATTGAAGAGAGTGAGAAGAGTGAGGATTCTGAGGAGGAGGACGTGGGACGTCCACAGCCTCCTCCTCGGAGGCGTGCAGGACGTACTCAACAAACAAATCCTGTTGATGCCTGGTGTACTGACAACACTCCACCATCTGTAGAAAGTTTCACTGGAACACGGAACACCAGGCCTGAGTATACCACCACCAACCACACCTATACAATTTGTACAATTATTTTTTACTCGTGCATTGATTGAGTATTTGACAATTGAAACAAACTTGTATGCAGAACAATTTCTACAGAATGCTTCCCATAGTGCAATGAATCTTTGGCGAGAAGTAACTGTAAAGGTAATGGGGGAATAGGGAATTTTATTGCTATCACAGTGATACAAAAAAGAATGATGTCGAAGAAGTTTGGACTTGATAAACTTGAAAAGAGTAGCAACACGTTCGCGCTGTTTGGCGTGCACAGCTAACAAACGACTTAGTTTTTTATTTGGTGCCATTATCACGTTAGCTTTGGTGACATGTTATACATATGTTCCTCTAGAACATTTCATTGAAAACACATTGATACCAAAATGAAACACATACATCGAAAATTTCGGTAAAAAAAACATGAAAAAGAGTATAAACTTTTCAGTAGGGGTGTAGCCGATGTGTGCAGTTTGGGTGCGGTCGGTAGCAGGTAACCCTTGGGCAACTTCCCACGGTCTTGTGGGTGGGGCGTGCCGATGTTTTGTACTTTATTTTCATGTGTCTGTGTACGGAATTTTATTGCGATCACAGTGATACCAAAATTAATGACGTAGAACAATTCTGGGGTTGACAAACCTGAAAAGAGCATAAACTTTTCATCACTGTTTGGTACTCACGGCTAACAATTGCCAGATTTTTTATTTGGTGCGGGGTCTCACGTCGACTTTGGTGAAATTTTATATATATATTCCTCTAGAGCATTCTCTTGCGAACAAATTTATACCAAATTTAAATACATACATGGAAAATTAAGGTGAGCAGATCGAAAAGAGTATACACGTTTCAGTGTCGCCGCTCGGTCACCCGAAATGCTCGGTGCACGAGGGGAAAGTTACAGAGCCTTCTGCTGGGAGCGCAATAGTGTTAAATTTGAAAGATGCATCACCAGACCAAAATATCCAAAGCCTTCACTACACTGAGATAAGTGCAGTGAAGGGTTTAGGCTGCTGAGATAAGTGTACCACAGTAGTAGGCAGTAGCTTAAAAAATATACAAAATAAGTGTATAAAACTAAATGGAGTGAGGATGCACTGTACTGTACAGCAATACTTACAGAAACAACAGTTTCCAGACAAGAATTTCCTAGAGGCTGTAGCACTTCTGTGCTCGATGAAGAATCACTGTAAACTGAGACTGATGATGAAGAGTCCTGCTCAGTTACACGGCGCTTTATCACTCGTGTTTCAGTTGCTGCCGTCGTTGGAGCAGCCGAGGGTTGTTTGGACTCTCGTTCTATTGCTGTGATCTCGCCTCCACCAACTTCTCTTCCTTCAGCAGTTATCACATCACTGGCTGGTATTATTGATGCCGAACTTCTCTCACAGGAAGAATTCAAAGATTCTGATGTTTCAGAAAAAACTTTTTCCTTAGGAAGAAAACTTCCTTTGTCATTAGGTAAATTTTTCAGAGGTACTTCCCATTGCTTCATGTGGGTGGTTGTGCAAAGCAGCTTAAAAATGTTCTCTTGAGTCTCAAAATCAGCACCACTGACATTTTTAGTCACATTACATAAAAGGAAATTAGAGGCATTTACGCCATTCTGAATACCTTTAGGGTCCTTTGGATCAGAGACTTGATGAGCAGTTGAAGTTATCTCTGAAACATTGTAAAGCCATTCTTCATTTAGCTGCTGCTGCTGAGAAGATGTCCATTTGTTCTTGACAATAAAAGAAGCTTTAGCATTGTCCTCATTTGCATTTTTATTCCTCTGGGAGAGGCTGAGTTTGGTGCATCTGTCTTTTACTTTTCCTTTCCCTTTTCCTCTCTGCAAGAAAAGATGGTAATTTAGCATTAACCCTTAAATGGCGCATAGCTATATACCATTTGACACCCACAGGCGCATAAAAAAAAAAAAATCCTTCCTAACCTGTTAATTTGTATTCACTGATCACGGGAAAAATAATAAAAAAATTGTAAGTGGCATATATTGCCCGCTATAGGGCGGGGAAGTCTGGCAAAAAACAGGCGCTGACTCAGCGTGCGTCCCAGGCGGTCTGTTGATCGCCAGCTGTCAGGCCGGAGTGGCCACAAAGAGATAATTACCTAATTATTTCAATGTCTCTGATTGATTTTTCGTAGTTTTTTTGCTGTAATATTATTCAATAGTGTGTAGTGTGATATACTTATATAATAAAATGAGTGAATCATCGCTGTACTCAAAAATATGGTGTGCATATTGTTGATTCAATTATGTTCATCAAACAGTGAACAAATACTTTGTCGGTTATTACACTACATACACAGGATATATATAAGTATCTGCATGTTTTGTTCACCATAACGAACCACTAAGTTGCTATTATGAGTCAAAAAGTAACGAGGAGTGACCGCCGTGTACCAGCCAGCCACTCACTCCCTTCCTCCCTCAACACCTGACTCACCCACATTCTCCTCCCACAATACTGTTTTTGCTTATATTCACTATATACAGACGCTATATATAAGTATCTACATTCGTGTTCACCATAATGAACCACTAAGTTGGTATGCTGAGTGGCAGTGGCAGAGAGTGGCAGCCTGCCACTGGCTGCCACTCCCTCCCTCCCTCACCTAGCTGACTTGCCACCATTCTCCTCCCACCATTCTGTTTTTGCTTTTATATACAGATGTTATATATAAGTATTTACATGGTTTGTTCACCATAACTGTACATCTAAGCTTGTATGGTGAGTAAAGGCACAAAGACGTAGCTACTCACACAGTCAGCTGATGGCTGCCGCCCTCAAGGCCACACACACTAATATTTCTCCTCCAACAATACTTACTGCTTGTGGTGTTATTACGCTATATACACACATTATATATAAATATCTACCTGTTTTAGTCGCCATACTTGTACAAGTAAACTGGTATAGTGCCCAAAGACCATCGTGGTCATCAGGAAACAACATGGTAAGTCTTGCAGACGATGCTCCTCCCTCACCAAAATGGCGGCTTCCAACCTACTCCTCTTGCTGTTTATACCCTCTATACACACGTTATATATAAGTATCTACATTTGTGTTCACCACAGCGAACCACTAGGCTGGTATGGTGAGTGCAGTCAATAAAAGGTGGCCACACACAGTCAGAAGACAATGCCACCACCCTCCCTCCCACAGCATTACTCCTCCCTCCATGAAGCACAGCGCTAAATATCACCACAATCCTGCTATTATCAGAACCCTGGTTTTTTGTCACAGTCAGGGGTCTTCTGTAATAATATCATCGCTACATAATTGCATGAACAAGTATATTATGGCATTTTTAGGCGATGCTGTGGTCACAAGCTGAACAGCAGTGCTGTGAGCTCATGCTGCGTGCATCAGGCTTGGTAGCTCACTCAATACTGAGGCCCCTAACACCCGGGAGTTTGGCCCACGATTTTTTTATAAAAATGGCGTCTGTTTACAAGAGCCCTGATGAAGGTGTGGTGAACCCCGTGTGTCCGCGGGCCGTTTAAATCTTGCGTAGTACTGCAAAGCATCATATGATGCGGTGCGCAATTGAAGGGTTAAACTTTTCATTTAAAAACAAATGCTAGCTTAATTTTGAGGTTACAATTATATCTGTCTAAACTCGGAGAACAAATTAAAAATAACAAAACTGTGAAAAAATTATCATTGCCTAAGCACTAGCTGTGGAAGAAATAAAAGAAAATTCACTTTTGCAAAGAGAGTGGTAGAGTTGGAAGATGTAAGTGACGGTGTTAGGAAACAGTAGAAGCATATGCAAGAATGGGAAGAGGAAACACCACGAGCATAGCTTCATCCTGTAACTACACTTACCGTAGCTAACTAAACTTGGGGAATTACTAATAAAACTTGTAGGCGCACAACTACACAATCTTCTGGTATGTATTATAAAAAAAAAAAACAGCGTAGAATGTAATTAAACACCATTTTCTGGGGGAGACCTGGAGGCTCCCTAGAGCTATCCAGGCTGATATGGATAGTGCATCCTCACTCTAACAAACCCCACTCTACCGAATTCCCGGATGATCCGAACAAATTGAATTCGGTACTAAATGTTCAGTGGAACATACAGATGTTCGATTAAGTGAAGATTGTTTTTCAAGCGGTTCCCGAGACTGAGCGTCACAGGTGGCTGTCATCAACTATGATTCACCAAAGTGTAAACAGCTGTAGTGTTTTATTTTGCTTACCCATTGTTTCCAGGGAGAAATGGTTGAAGGATGATAAAATGGTGTCAGGGGAGGCAGGTGCTGTCATTGGTGAGGGTGGTGTCCGGGGGCAAGTGGTGTCAGTAGTTGGGGTTAGTGTCAGGAGGCAGGCGATGGAAGTTATTCTCATTGGAGGCAGGTGGAGTT
>WNGS01005093.1:13914-27241 GCA_020271785.1 Procambarus virginalis | reverse complement strand
TATATATATATATTGTATATTTTGGTAGCAGTTTTTCCTGTAGACATATATTATTAAATATATAATATGGAATATGGACGTATGGAAATGTCAAGACACATAAGCCTGGAAACCCATTTCGGCCAATCATCAGCCAGATACCCGCACCCACGTTACAGACTGGCGAAACGACTCAACGGCTTACTGACTCTTATGTCCCTTGCGCCTTCAGCCTGAAGTCCCCGAAGGAATTTGTTGACTTACTGCGGGAACATGGGCCACGGGATAAGAGCCTCGTTGGACGTAGAATCACTGTTTACCGATGTACCTGTGGATGAAACAATCGGGATGATAGTGCACCGAGTGTATCATGATCCGGCCTGTACTCCTCTTCACATACCAGAAAATATCCTGAGGAAACTATTCCAAGCTTGTACTAAGGAGGCACCCATCTTGAGCCCAGATGGGCACATGTATAAGCAAGTAGATGGGGTCGCCATGGGTTCTCCCCTAGGTGTCCTGTTTGTGAACTTCTACATGGGTACTATCGAGAAAAAAGTCTTAGTCGACTTGAACTTGAAACCTCAAGAAATATGGGCCAATAGGCCTTCTGAAGTTCTATCTTTACCCAACTTCTGCAAATCTATACCCATTGTTCCATGTTCTGTGTTTTGTTGAAAGTTTGTTTTTCACCTCACTATTGTATTACATCACCTCACCCAAAGCAGGTATAAGAGCCAATGCTGTTTCAGTCATAAGTTGCGTGTGGATAAACTAAAGTCTTTGAAAATGTAATAAGTTTTACGAAACGCGCTTAAGTGTCGCGTCAGACTAGAAATAAAAATGAATTTGGAGAATTGATTTTTCATTTACCGTCACCAGTAAAAGAAACATAAGGAAAATCGAGAAAATTCGTGTTAGAATTATTAATCTTACTTTTTCGGTCATATTTAATAATAAATATATATATATATATATATATAGATATATATATATATATATATATATATATATATATATATATATATATATATAAATATATATATATATATATTAGTATATTTTGGTAGCAGTCGTTCCTGTAGACATATGTTATTAAATATGATCGAAAAAGTAAGATTAATAGTTCTAACACGAATTTTCTCGATTTTCCTTATGTTTCTTTTTACTGGTGACGGTAAATGAAAGATCAATTCTCCAAAATTCATTTTTATTACTAGTCTGACACGACACTTGAACGCGTTTCGTAATAACTAATTACATTTTCAAAGACTTTTAGTTTACACACACACAACTATAACCTGCAAGCACTAAACAGAGTTCTTTACTATGCTATGATTTAAACAGCTTTCATTTTTCATTTTATACCCGCGTTTTGGGTGAGGTGATATGTTACAACAGTTTTTAAATTGGGTAGAATTCTACCCACTTCAAGACGTCGCTCCAATATAGAAGCATCAAGAAATATGGGCCAATAGGCCCTTCCGCAGTTACTTCCATTCTTACCTTCAATTTACCCAATTAATATCCAATTAATACCCATTGTTTCGTGTTCTGTCCTTTGTTGAAAATTTGTTCACCTCATTAAAAACTGTTGTAACATATCACCTCACCCAAAACGCGGGTATAAAATGAAAAATGAAAGCTGTTTAAATCATTATCATGTCCCAACATGCTTATAATATAAGAACTGCCCAAACGTCTAATGCTTGTATCTACATACAAGTTGTGTGATCACACTATTAATTGGGATGGGGCGAAAAGCATTGCCAATTGCAATGGTTTGTGGAACGGAATTTATTTGAGTCTGCGGTAATTAGTCAATGTCCAAATCTTCTCTATGTTAGTACTGGTATGTACAACCATGATCCAGTTTTAAGTTACAATATTACACAACAGTTTAAGAAAAAAACTTTGATAAGGGAGGCATACAATGTCTCATTACAATTTTATATTCAATTATTGTGTGTTCATGAGGCTTTTCCTTAATCTTCATCCTTATTCTCTGACCGCTTAATCCTCTTTGATCTTTCCTGTTTCTGGTAATCCTTTCCCATAGATGGGTTGGTCAGGTCCATGTGCTGACCTGTACCCTCTCTCTACTTCTCTCAGTCAGTCTGATGTTGACAACGACTTCACGAGTCGAAACGTTCATCTCTCTTCTCCTTTTCTTGTGTTTTTTTCCGCATATATATATATATATATATATATATATATATATATATATATATATATGTATATTAGTATATTTTGGTAGCAGTCTTTCCTGTAGACATATGTTATTAAATATGACCGAAAAGTAAGATTAATAATTCTAACACGAATTTTCTCAATTTTCCTTATGTTTGTTTTTACTGATGACGGTAAATTAAAATCAATTCTCCAAAATTCATTCTTTATTTCTTAGTCTGACGCGACACTTGAGCGCGTTTCGTAAACTTATTACATTTTCAAAGACTTTAGTTACACACACACAGAACAACTATAACTGAACAGAGTTTAAATACCTGCATTTGGGTGAGGTGACATGTTACAATGGTTTGGGGTGAGGTGAGAACAAACACAGAACACGAAACAATGGGTATAAGGGAAGAATAGATCTGTAACTGCAGAAGGCCTATTGGCCCGTATTTCTTGATGTTTCTATATTGGAGCGGAGTCTTGAAGTGGGTAGAATATAGTAGTGCGTTAATTGGCTGTTGATTGCTGGTGTTGACTTCTTGATGTGTAGTGCCTCGCAGATGTCAAGCCGCCTGTTGTCGCTGTATCTATCAATGATTTCTGTGTTGTTATTGTTAAGATTTCTTGGTGATGGTTTGGTTGTGGGAAGAGAGTATATGTTCCTTAATGGAGCCCTGTTGCTTATGCATCGTTAAACGCCTGGAAAGAGATGTTGTTGTCTTGCCTATATACTGAGTTTTTTGGGGCTTACAGTCCCCAAGTGGACATTTAAAGGCATAGACGACGTTTGTCTCTTTTAGGGCGTTCTGCTCCGTGTCTGGAGAGTTTTTCATTAGTAGGCTGGCTTTTTTTGGTTTTATAGTAAATCGTTAGTTGTATCTTCTGATTTTTGTCTGTAGGGATAACATTTCTATTAACAATATCTTTCAGGACCCTTTCCTCCGTTTTATGAGCGGTGGAGAAGAAGTTCCTGTAAAATAGTCTAATAGGGGGTATAGGTGTGTATTAGTTGTTTCTTCAGAGGTTGCATGGCGTTTTACTTTCCTTCTTATGATGTCTTCAATGAAACCATTGGAGAAGCCGTTGTTGACTAGGACCTGCCTTACCCTACAGAGTAGGTCTTCGTCGACTTGCTTCCATTCTGAGCTGTGGCTGAGAGCACGGTTGACATAAGCGTTAACATATATATATATATATATATATATATATATATATATATATATATATATATATATATATATATATATATATATATATATATATATATATATATATATAAGACATAATCTTAGACAAAATATACGTTTTTATTTAGTTGTGCAGGATATTAATCAACGCTCTAAGTTACATTTACAATACTAAAGAATACCGCAGAAAGCCAAGCCAATGGCTACTTTTGTCATAATATTAGAGTAAATCTATTTTAAGTAAGCAAAAAGAAGTATTACAGGAACACGGAACATAAGATGTATGATCACCACAGTGCTCCGCTTAACTCATTCCGAGTAATGTTCATCCTAATCCAACATACTCCAACATCGAGTATATATGTTTATACGGTATATTATAATGATAGCAATACCATTGGTGCCAGAGAAGTTAACTGGTTACGTGTTCCACTGGATGACTACCATGTTAATGTGACCACACAGCCAGGCAATGTTCCACTGGATGACTACCATGTTAATGAGACCACACAGCCAGGAAATGTTCCACTGGATGACTACCATGTTAATGTGACCACACAGCCAGGAAATGTTACACTGGATGACTACCATGTTAATGTGACCACACAGCCAGGAAATGTTCCACTGGATGACTACCATGTTAATGTGTCCACACAGCCAGGAAATGTTCCAGTGGATGACTACCATGTTAATGTGACCACACAGCCAGGAAATGTTCCACTGGATGACTACCACGTTAATGTGACCACACAACCAGGAAATGTTCCACTGGATGACTACCACGTTAATGTGACCACACAACCAGGGAATGTTCCCCTGAATGACTACCACGTTAATGTGATTATTGTAAACCGGCCATTGTAAATAAAGGCACGGCAAGGAGAGTGTTTTCGTGAAACTTGAGCCCACAAACGGGCCTTTTACAACACAAATTTCCTCCTGCAAATTCTAGTTAGCAGCGTGACTTACAACAAAGGAATATAGTTACTATTTGTTTGCGCAACTTGCATAACAGGAGGAAAGTGCCACAGTTAGGTTAGTGTATTAGCTCAGATTTATTTGCCAGATATTTCCTGTATCTAGTATTAATCGTCACAAGGATGGATAACACAACCACTCAAGGGTAAGAGTCTCTAATATACTTTATGTGCTACAATTGAAGTATATCTGTTCTTGGTAGATGTTACGTTGTAACATTTCCCAAGGTATATTGTGAGCACACCTGAAATTAGTTGAGGTGCGACACTCCAGGACTAGATTGTCGCAATTAATACCTGCTCAAGATGGATCACATTTGCGGACCATGTCCGATGCTGGAAGATCAGCTCTCACACTACAAACAGCTGAGGGTATATAATTCTAAAGTAACAAATAGTAGTGTGAATTAATCCCTTAAACCTTAAAAGGTGCAATAAATTTATAGTTGGGGTGAGTCACTATTGCAGGACGGTGCACCATAGCTCTGAATGGTTGGGAGTACTGCATAAGATTTAAAAGTCCCGCTGCTACACAGGGGTTCACATCAGCTGCCTCAGGGCTCTAGTAAACAGACACTATTTAAAAAAAATTGTGGGCAACATTCACGAGTGTGAAGGCTTCAGTTTTGAGTGCGCAACCAAGGCAGGCGCACACAGCATGAGCTAACAGCACTGCTGTTCACCTTGTGACCACAGCATCACATAAAAATGTCAAAATATATATGTAACTGACATTATTTAGCCATGATAGTATTACAGAAGAGCCTGACTGTGATAAAGACTGTGTACAATGTTCAGATATCAGTGAACATAATGCTGTTCAAGATGTTCAAAGCGCTAGCCACAGCACACTGTCATTGTTTCGTCCATCTGTGAATCATCAAACAACTTCTCATGTTCCATTACAAAATAAACTTGTGGAAACATATTCATTTACAAGATTTAGTGACCGGGATTCTGAAAATAGCAGGATTGTGGTGAGAATTAGCGATGTGAGCAGTATGACGGGAGGAGGAATCTTTATGAAGAGGGAGGGAGAGATGGCGTCGTCTGTTGACTAAATGTACTCACCTAATTGTGTTTGCAGGGGGATGAGCTCTGGCTCTTTGGTCCAGCTTCTCAACTGTCAATCAACTGATGTACAGATTCCTGAGCCTATTGGGCTCTATCATATCTACATTTGAAACTGTGTATGGAGTCTGCCTCCACCACATCATTGCCTAATGCATTCCATCTGTTAACTACTAAAGTTAGTTAACTTCTAAAGTCCCTGTGGCTCATTTGGGTACTCAGTTTCCACCTGTGTCCCCTTGTTCGCGTCCCCACCAGTGTTAAACTGTTTTTCTCTATCTACCCTGTCAATTCCTCTGAGAATTTTGTAGGTAGTGATGATGTCTCCCCTTACTCTTCTGTCTTCTAGTGTTCTAGTGTCACTCTTCCGCCCAGCCTTCTCTTTCTTGCTTAATCTTTGTCACCTGGTCGAAGAATTCTATTAAGCCAGTCAGGCAAGATTTACCCTCCCTGAATCCATGTTGGCGATTTGTCACGAAGTCCCTTCTCTCCAGATGTGTTTCTTGGTTTTTTCTCATGATCTTCTCCACCACCTTGCATAGTATACAAGTCAAGGACACAGGCCTGTAGTTCAGTGCCTCTTGCCTGTCGCCCTTTTTGTATATTGGGACCACATTTGCCGTCTTCCATATTTCTGGTAGGTCTCCTGTCTCAAGTGATCTACTATACACTATGGAGAGTGGCAAGCAAAGTGCCTCTGCACACTCTTTCAGTACCCATGGTGAGATCCCATTTAGACCAACAGCCTTTCTAACGTCCAGATCCAGCAGGTGTCTCTTGACCTCCTCACTCGTAATTTCGAACCCTTCCTAGGCCGCCTGGTTTACTTCCCTTTCTCCTAGCACAGCGACCTCACCTTGTTCTATTGTGAAGATCTCCTGGAACCTCTTGTTGAGTTCTTCACACACCTCTTTGTCATTCTCTGTATACCTGTCCTCGCCTGTTTTAAGTTTCATAACCTGTTCTTTCACTGTTGTTTTCCTCCTGATGTGACTATGGAGCAGCTTTGGTTCGGTCTTGGCTTTGTTTGCTATATCATTTTCATAAATTTTCTCTGCTTCTCTTCTCACCCTAACATACTCATTCCTGGTTCTCTGGTATCTCTCTCTGCTTTGTGGTGTTCTGTTTTTCCGGAAGTTCCTCCACGCCCTTTTGTTCAGTTCCTTAGCTTCCATACATGCCCTATTACACCATAGATTCTTCTTTTGCTTCTCGGATTTTTCCCTTTGGGACGGGATGAACCTGTTTACTGCCTCCTGACACTTTTGGGTGACATAGTCCATCATATCTTGTACAGACTTATCTCTGAGGTCTGTGTCCCAAGGTATTTCCCTCAGGGAAACGTCTCATCTCCTCATAGTTCCCCTTTCGGTATGCCAGCCTTTTGTTTCCTAGTTATTTTTTGGGGGGAAGATAATTTTTAGCTCTACCAGGTACTCAAAGTTTAATACACTCTTGTCACTCATTCCCAAGGGTGCTTCCATCTTGACTTCCCTTATATCCCACTTATTTAGGGTAAATATCAGATCGAGCATGGCTGGTTCGTCTTCTCCTCTTATTCTTGTTGGTTCCTTGCTATGCTGGCTTAGAAAGTGTCTGATGTATTCATTCCTGGCTCTCTGGTAACCTTCTCTGCTCTCAAGTGTCCTGTTATTTTTAGTTTCACCATGCTCTTTTACTTTGTTGCTTAGCTAGCTTACATCTCTGATTAAACCATGGGTTACTAATCTGCAATTCAGTTTTTACCTTTTGGGCCGGGATAAACTTTTCTGCTGCCTCCTTACACTTCTTTGTGATGTATTCCATCATGTCTTGGGCCGTCTTTTCCCTTAGCTCTGCTTCCCATGTTACATCCATTAGGAATTTTCTTATATCCTCGAAATTTCCCTTATGGAATGCCAGCCTTTTGCTTTCAGTTACCTTTCTCGAGTACTTTAACCCTTCTTCGACCAGATACTCAAACGTCAGTACACTGTGATCGCTCATTCCTACTGGGGTCTCGATGTCATTTTCCCTTATGACGGAGTCATTCAGAGTGAAGACTAAGTAGAGTATCGCTGGTTCATCGTTTCCCCTCATCCTAGTGGGTTCCCTGACATGTTGGCTTAGAATGTTTCTTGTCGCCACCTCCACTAGTTTGGCTCACCATGTATCCTCTCCTCTGTGTAGTTCCTGGTTCACCCAGTCTATCCTTTCGTGATTGAAGTCACCGATGATGAGCAGATGGGATCGATTTCTTTAGGCAGCAGAGGCTGCCCTCTCAATTATGTTATTAGCTGACATGTTGTCTCTGTCATACTCTTGCCTGGGTCTTTTGTCGTTTGGTGGAGGGTTATATATCACTGCTACTACTACTCTAGGTCCTCCCATCGTCATGGGGCCTGCTATGTAGTCTCTAAACCCTTCACAGCCTGGGATTATCATCTTGAAACTCCATTCTTTTCTTATGAGTAAGGCCACTTCGCCTCCTCCCCTTCCCTCCCTCTCTTTCCTTATTACAGTGTAATCCTGGGGGAACACCACGTTTGTTATGGTTCCTGAGAGTTTTGTTTCCATGATTCCAGTTACATCTGGGGTTACGTCTTGTGCTCTTTCCCTAAATTCGCTCGCCTTGCTTGTAATCCCATCTATGTTCCAGTACATCACCATGAAGCTGACTCTTTCTGTCCATCCCCAGTTTCTGTTGCTTTCACTGGAGTAGGTAAACATGGAGGGTCTGGGATGGGGAGGGGGAAGGGGGAGGGCGCCCTAGGTTGTGAGGGGGGCTGAGAGTGAGGGGGACCTGGTTGTGGGGGGCTGGGAGGATCTGGTTTGGATGGGGTAGGGGCGAAGTGAGGGTTTGGGGGGATAGGGAGAAAGGGGGGGTTGTTGGGGGAAGGGGGGAGGAGGACTTGGGGGGAGTGGGGAGAAAGGAGGGCTTGGGGGGTGGGGGAGAAAGAAGGGCTTGGGAGGGTGGGGAGAAGGGTTTTGGGAGAGGGGGAGGAAAGAGGGCTTTGGGGGAGAAGGGAGAGCTTAGGGGGTGGGAGAGGAGGGAGGAGATAGGGGGTGGGGAGGAAGGAGGGCTTAGGGTGGGGGAGGAGTATATAGGGGCTGGGGCAGGTAGGGCTTCTATTAGTTGCGAGAAGGGTGTGATCCTCATCCCACTGGGGCTGATGAATTGCCTGTGGAGGGTTCCCCACTCCCTTCTGGGATCGTAGGGTTCTGGGTTGTGGTTCCCTGATTCCTTTCCCTCTCCTTACACTCCTTCCTTACTGCTGCTGCCATCTGTCTCTCCTCCCTGATCATATCCCTCTGCAGGAATACCTTTTTGAACTTCTGCACAATGATTAGGCTGCTCTTCTTTGCTAAAATTTCCTCTTTTGTGTTCTCGCTTTTGAAAACCACTTTTATCAATTGATCTTTGTCCTTGTTGTACCGGCCAAGCCTGAAAACCTTTTCTATATTCAATTCTTCCCCGTTCATCTGTACTCCTTGAAGGATCTTTTTGACTGTGGCTTTGTCCATATCTCTCCTCACCCTTGGAGTGGCCTCTATTTGCTCCTTAATATCTACTACGACTATCTTCTTCTTGAGATGATTTCGGGGCTTTTTTAGTGTCCCCGCGGCCCGGTCCTCGACCAGGCCTCCACCCCCAGGAAGCAGCCCGTGACAGCTGACTAACACCCAGGTACCTATTTTACTGCTAGGTAACAGAGGCATAGGTTGTCTGCCCATTGTTTCTCGCCGGCGCCTGGGATCGAACACAGGACCACAGGATCACAAGTCCAGCGTGCTGTTCGCTCGGCCGACCGGCTCCCCAACTAGTGCTAGTGCTCTTTTCCTCCCTATCAGTCACCTAGTGCATCTTGCTGCTTCCTGAGAAGTAGCAACTTTCATGGCAATTTCCTGTACTGCAGAGACCATTTCCGGGGTCCTTCTAAGTACATATGCAAATGAGGGTAGTAATGTAGAAGTCCTTTGTTGACCAGAAGTCCCTTCTATAGATACATTACCATCTTCCTGAGGACTGGTTCGTGGCTGATATTGGGGATTCTCTTTCAGGCTTTTAATCTCCTCCCTTGCCACAATCAGTTCATCCTGCAGGTTGGCTACCTTTTCCCCATTACTCGTAGTTCCACCTTGATTTCACTCCACATTTGAACGAGTGCCTCCTCAAGCGAGACATCTTGTCCTCCTCCTCCTCCTCCCACTGTGTTACGTCTGCTCTCTGCCATGTTTGTTTACAATTACAGTTCTCCAGTCCAATGTGTGTGTGTGTGTGTGTGTACTCACCTAGTTGTGCTTGCGGGGGGTTGAGCTCTGGCTCTTTGGTCCCGCCTCTCAACCGTCAATCAACAGGTGTACAGTTTCCTGAGCCTATTGGGCTCTATCATATCTACACTTGAAACTGTGTATGGAGTCAGCCTCCACCACATCGCTTCCTAATGCATTCCATTTGTCAACCACTCTGACACTAAAAAAGTTCTTTCTAATATCTCTGTGGCTCATTTGGGCACTCAGTTTCCACCTGTGTCCCCTAGTACGTGTGCCCCTTGTGTTAAACAGCCTGTCTTTATCAACCCTGTCGATTCCCCTGAGAATCTTGAATGTGGTGATCATGTCCCCCCTAACTCTTCTGTCTTCCAACGAAGTGAGGTTTAATTCCTGCAGTCGCTCCTCGTAGCTCATACCTCTCAGCTCGGGTACTAGTCTGGTGGCAAACCTTTGAACCTTTTCCAGTTTAGTCTTATGCTTGACTAGATAGGGACTCCATGCTGGAGCCGCATACTCCAGGATTGGTCTGACATATGTGGTATATAATGTTCTGAAAGATTCCTTACACAAGTTTCTAAAGGCCGTTCTTATGTTAGCCAACCTGGCATATGCTGCTGATGTTATCCTCTTGATATGAGCTTCAGGGGACAGGTCTGGCGTGATATCAACCCCCAGGTCTTTCTCTCTCTCTGACTCTTGAAGTATTTCATCTCCCAAATGATACCTTGTATCTGGTCTCCTGCTTCCTACCCCTATCTTCATTACATTACATTTGCTTGGGTTAAACTCTAACAGCCATTTGTTCGACCATTCCTGCAGCTTGTCCAGGTCTTCTTGAAGTCTCAAGCTGTCCTCCTCTGTCTTAATCCTTCTCATAATTTTGGCGTCGTCAGCAAACATTGAGAGGAATGAGTCTATACCCTCTGGGAGATCATTTACGTATATCAGAAACAGGATAGGTCCAAGTACAGAGCCCTGTGGGACTCCACTGGTGACTTCACGCCAGTCTGAGGTCTCACCCCTCACTGTAACTCTCTGCTTCCTATTGCTTAGGTACTCCCTTATCCACTGGAGCGCCCTACCTGTTACTCCTGCCTGTTTCTCCAGCTTATGCATCAACCTTTTATGGGGTACTGTGTCAAAGGCTTTCCGACAGTCCAAAAAAATGCAGTCCGCCCACCCTTCTCTTTCTTGCTTAATTCTTGTCACCTGATCGTAGAATTCTATCAAGCCTGTAAGGCAAGATTTACCCTCCCTGAACCCATGTTGATGGGTTGTCACGAAGTCTCTTCTCTCCAGATGTGTTACTAGGTTTTTTCTCACAATCTTCTCCATCACCTTGCATGGTATACAAGTTAAGGACACTGGCCTGTAGTTCAGTGCCTCTTGTCTGTCACCCTTTTTGTATATTGGTACTACATTAGCAGTCTTCCATATTTCTGGTAGGTCCCCCGTTTCCAGTGACTTACTATACACTATGGAGAGTGGTAAGCAAAGTGCTCCTGCACACTCTTTCAATACCCATGGCGAGATTCCATCCGGCCCAACAGCTTTTCTCACATCCAGCTCCAATAGGTGCTTTTTGACCTCATCTCTTGTAATTTCGAACCTATCCAAGGTCACCTGGTTTGCTGCCACCTCTCCCAGCGCCGTGATATCTCCCTGTTCTATTGTAAAGACCTCCTGGAACCTTTTGTTGAGTTCTTCACACACCTCTTTGTCATTCTCTGTGTACCTGTCCTCGCCCACCCTAAGTTTAATCACCTGTTCCTTCACTGTTGTCTTCCTCCTGATGTGACTGTGTAGTAGCTTTGGTTCAGTCTTGGCTTTGTTAGCTATATCATTTTCATACCTTTTCTCAGCTGCTCTTCTCACACTGACATACTCGTTCCTGGTTCTCTGGTATCTCTCTCTACTTTCTGGTGTTCTGTTATTACGGAAGTTCCTCCATGCCCTTTTGTTCAGCTCCTTTGCTTTCATACATTCCCTATTAAACCACGGATTCTTCCTTTGCTTCTCTGTTTTTTCCTGTTGGGCTGGGACAAACCTGCTTACAGCCTCCTGACATTTTTGGGTGACATAGTCCATCATGTCTTGTACGGACTTGGTTCCGAGTTCTGTGTCCCAATGTATATCCCATAGGAATTTATTCATCTCCTCATAGTTTCCCTTTCGGTACGCCAGCCCTTTGGTTCCCAGTTCTTTTTTGGGGGTGATAATTCCTAGCTCAACCAGGTACTCAAAGCTCAATACACTATGATCACTCATTCCCAAGGGGGCTTCCAACTTAACTTCCCTTATATCCGACTCATTTAGGGTAAATATCAAATCAAGCAAGGCTGGTTCATCCCCTCCTCTCATTCTTGTCGGTCCTTTGTGTGTGTGTGTGTGTGTGTGTGTGTGTGTGTGTGTGGTGTGTGTGTGTGTGTGTGTGTGTGTGTGTGTGTGTGTGTGTGTGTGTGTGTGTGTGTGTACTCACCTAGTACTCACCTAGTTGTGCTTGCGGGGGTTGAGCTCTGGCTCTTTGGTCCCGCCTCTCAACCGTCAATCAACAGGTGTACAGTTTCCTGAGCCTATGGGCTCTATCATATCTACACTTGAAACTGTGTATGGAGTCAGCCTCCACCACATCGCTTCCTAATGCATTCCATTTGTCAACCACTCTGACACTAAAAAAGTTCTTTCTAATATCTCTGTGGCTCATTTGGGCACTCAGTTTCCACCTGTGTCCCCTAGTGCGTGTGCCCCTTGTGTTAAACAGCCTGTCTTTATCAACCCTGTCGATTCCCCTGAGAATCTTGAATGTGGTGATCATGTCCCCCCTAACTCTTCTGTCTTCCAACGAAGTGAGGTTTAATTCCTGCAGTCGCTCCTCGTAGCTCATACCTCTCAGCTCGGGTACTAGTCTGGTGGCAAACCTTTGAACCTTTTCCAGTTTAGTCTTATGCTTGACTAGATAGGGACTCCATGCTGGAGCCGCATACTCCAGGATTGGTCTGACATATGTGGTATATAATGTTCTGAAAGATTCCTTACACAAGTTTCTAAAGGCCGTTCTTATGTTAGCCAACCTGGCATATGCTGCTGATGTTATCCTCTTGATATGAGCTTCAGGGGACAGGTCTGGCGTGATATCAACCCCCAGGTCTTTCTCTCTCTCTGACTCTTGAAGTATTTCATCTCCCAAATGATACCTTGTATCTGGTCTCCTGCTTCCTACCCCTATCTTCATTACATTACATTTGCTTGGGTTAAACTCTAACAGCCATTTGTTCGACCATTCCTGCAGCTTGTCCAGGTCTTCTTGAAGTCTCAAGCTGTCCTCCTCTGTCTTAATCCTTCTCATAATTTTGGCGTCGTCAGCAAACATTGAGAGGAATGAGTCTATACCCTCTGGGAGATCATTTACGTATATCAGAAACAGGATAGGTCCAAGTACAGAGCCCTGTGGGACTCCACTGGTGACTTCACGCCAGTCTGAGGTCTCACCCCTCACTGTAACTCTCTGCTTCCTATTGCTTAGGTACTCCCTTATCCACTGGAGCGCCCTACCTGTTACTCCTGCCTGTTTCTCCAGCTTATGCATCAACCTTTTATGGGGTACTGTGTCAAAGGCTTTCCGACAGTCCAAAAAAATGCAGTCCGCCCACCCTTCTCTATCTTGCTTAATTCTGTCAA
>WNGS01005092.1:0-17500 GCA_020271785.1 Procambarus virginalis | reverse complement strand
TTGATTACTTATTCCAGTTTACTGGAATAAGTAGATTTACTGGATTGCTTAGTTTACAAGTTCTAGAATCCAAATTATACCACCGAAATGTCATAATTTAATTGACTTCAAACACAATCCATCGGCTTGAGGTTATCTTGAGATGATTTCGGGACTTAGCGTCCCTCGCGGCCCGGTCCTTGACTAGGCCTCCTTTTTTGTTACACACTCCCCCAGGAAGCAGTCCGTAGCAGCTGTCTAACTCCCAGGTACCTATTTACTGCTAGGTGAACAGCTAGGGCATCAGGGTGTGAAAGAAACTCTGCCCGGTTTGTTTTCCGCCTCCACCGGGGATCGAACCTGGGTCACAGGAGGTCACGATGCCAATAGTGTTCCACCGTGCCTCACTGTTCACTAATGTTCAGTTTAAGTGTTCACTTCTTCATTCGTTATATTTAATGCACACACACACCTGTTCACACACACCTGTTCTCTGTTCACCACGTTAAACCTGGTTGATCATACCACCAACCAGAAGGGCTAGTCAGAGACCGAGCCGAGGAGACATTGATCCTCGGGACCAATTTTTAAAGCATATATGTTAAAAGATGTTATACCCCCCCGCAGCTGGAAAGGCGGGGTTGAAGAGCTGAAGCCCAATAATGTAGATATAAATAGTGAACAGAAACCCACACACACACACACACACACACACACACACACACACACACACACACACACACCACACACACACACACACACACACACACAACACAACATATCATGTAGATATGATAACGCCCAGTAGGCCCAGGAATCTGTACACCAGTTGATTTGACAGTTGAGAGGCGGGACCAAAGAGCCCAAGCTCAACCCCCCGCAAGCACAAATAGGTGAGTACACACACAACTAGGGTTTAATTACCTAATCACTTAGGTAATTACACAGGAATCTGTATACTCCACTTGATTGACAATTAAGAGGCGGAACCAATGAGCCGAAGCTCAACCTCCGCAAGCACAACTAGATGAGTACCCCCCCCCCGTCAACACCCCCACCCCCTTTCTTTACCATCTCGTAAGACTTAAATACACTTAACACTTAACAGGATAAATAAGATCCCCGCCAATATACAGTTTCTCCCCTAAAATGAGAGAGGGAGAGAGAATAAAAAAGAGAAAAAACACAAGAAAAGAGAGAGAGAGGGGGGGGGGGGAGCAAGTCAGGGAAATTTCCCCAGGTAAATTGGCCTTCAGGTAGAACTCTAATTGGCACCGTAACTTGTCTTACAGGTAGCCAATTTCACCTAGGAATTGCTGGTCACATGTGTGTGTTTTTGTTCGTGTACAGTATGTGTGTGTATGTGTGTGTGTGTGTGTGTGTGTGTGTGTGTGTGTGTGTGTGTGTGTGTGTGTGTGTGTGTGTGTGTGTGTGTGTTGTGTTGTGTACGTATGTTGTGTATGCGGGTATTTGCCATATGTTTTGGGAGGGATACGGGTCTATCTGTTGTATATTTCTGGTAATCTGTTGTTACAGTTATTGCCGTTCAGGGTGCACTGGATTCCGTTTTCTGGCAGTGACTCAGGAAGCACCCTGCCATTGAAGTCCTGTACATTGCACGCAAGAGTAGTGATGTACCTGGATTCATGCAAATTTGAAGAACATAATTTCAACATGACCAGGGCATGACCACATAAATGAGTTGAGCATGCATAGATTTGTCGATGCACACTGCAACCGGCTCCTTGACCCCCCCCAACCCCCACCCCCTTGCCTGTCTCGGCACATCCATGAGTTATAAACCGGCCATTGTTGCAAAGTTCTCAGGAGTCCTGTTACGTAGAAATGTTTCTAGCATAACAGAAGCCCCATGAGGACGATACGTGTTGACAAAGCTATGTGGTTGAGAGTGCCAACGTTGGTACGAAGCCCCCCTGATGTTGGCAGACAGTATGCTGATCGATTAACTCCTCGTGTCTGCGTGTGTCTGCGTGTTGCTTGAGAGGCAGCTGTGTATGGTGGCAGACCTCGTAGCTGCTGTTGTGGTGTTGTGTTGTTTGTGTGATGAATCTGCTGTTCTATAATAGTCACCAGCGCCACCTCCAGGGCCTTGGGCATGATTCCAACACTGCTGGGGCATGGATTCCAACAACTGCTGATGATAAGTGTGTGTGTGTGGTGTACAAGTCTGATTATTTCTTAGATTGATCCAAGATAAGATCTCCATAAAAAATTTTTATACGTTCTCCAGATCCATTTTGGTTCTTGACACAAATCCTGTTGATGACCTCTTGCTGTCTCTTCTCACATACCCCATGTGCATGGGAAGTAGGCTGACAAGTTCCGGAAGATGAGAGGCAATGTCAGCACTGGGGAGAAACAGAGCAGAAGTCGTTAGACAAGCCCTAAGTGAAACAGAAACAAGCAACACTTAGCGGGCCAGCCAGAGGTTAGGACCCGTGCAGGAATATCCCTGGAAAAAAAATAGGGTGTTTTCAACCTAGTTTCCTGTCTCCTTCTCCTCCCCCCTCCTCCCCCGCCTCTACCACCAGCCAGTAATTACTGGCCGTTAACCGTATACATCATGGAGACTACTGTGAGGCAGAGTCAAAGAGGAAGAGATGAGTTCCTCACACCTCACTCCAACTCATTCCTCACCCACTCACTGCTTTATGGGCCGAAAACTGATAACTTTCAATCGCTCAATCGCTTTCAATCGCTCATTCACGTTTTGACTCACAAACGTAAATTGCTACGCGAATTCCAGCTTTCAACTCGCGAACTTCGGCTTGAGATTAATAAAATAATTAACAAAAGTCCACACAGGATTTTATTATTATTATTATTATTATTATTATTATTATTATTATTTTTGGGATTTGAAAATCCTCTGAAAAGGAAGTCTTGACGGTGTTAATCCCGGAAGAACCAACCCGGGTAAACAGGCAATTAGACGAGAGAAATGATTGTTTGCTCCTGGTTCAATGTGGAGATCCGCTCTCTGGAAAGTGGAGGTTGTTTTTTTCTTCTCAGCTGGAGTGATATATATATATATATATATATATATATATATATATATATATATATATATATATATATATATATATATATATATATCTGTGTTCTTGTGGGTTTGTAGGAACGTGGGGTTGTGTGTTGCGGGTTCTGGATTGGGATTGTGTTGCCGTGTGGGACGGGACGGACTTGTGGGACGGTGAGACGGACACTGGAAACCTGTTGAGATGGAAACTGACCGACAAAACACAGGGACCTCGAAACTGGCTAACACAGGGACCTGGAAACTGACCAACAAACACAGGGACCTGGAAGCTGACCAACAAACACAGGGACCTGGAAGCTGACCAACAAACACAGGGACCTGGAAGCTGACCAACAAACACAGGGACCTGGAAGCTGACCGACAAACACAGAGACCTGGAAGCTGACCAACAAACACAGGGACCTGGAAACTGGCTAACACAGGGACCTGGAAGCTGACCAACAAACACAGGGACCTGGAAGCTGACCAACAAACACAGGGACCTGGAAGCTGACCGACAAACACAGGGACCTGGAAACTGACCAACAAACACAGGGACCTGGAAGCTGACCGACAAACACAGAGACCTGGAAGCTGACCAACAAACACAGGGACCTGGAAACTGGCTAACACAGGGACCTGGAAGCTGACCGACAAACACAGGGACCTGGAAGCTGACCAACAAACACAGGGACCTGGAAGCTGACCAACAAACACAGGGACCTGGAAGCTGACCGACAAACACAGGGACCTGGAAACTGACCAACAAACACAGGGACCTGGAAGCTGACCGACAAACACAGAGACCTGGAAGCTGACCAACAAACACAGGGACCTGGAAGCTGACCGACAAACACAGGGACCTGGAAACTGACCAACAAACACAGAGACCTGGAAGCTGACCGACAAACACAGAGACCTGGACACCGGCCGGTATTGGTTCTGGCTGTATGCAGCGCTCATCCTGGAAGCTGCCAAAACCAGCACCAAGCCGGATACAAAAGGGGATCCCTAAATCATCTTTCTGGCAATTTCTAGAATAAATAAATTTTGATTAAAATGGGGCAAAACAATTTTCCGCTTAAACTTGTGAAATAATGTGACTTTCCTTTATAAATTGTCATCCACATTTCCGTGGAAATCAATATTCCATTCACCTGGGCACTAGGAGGCTCGAATCGTGGACCCCCACGTGTGTATGTGCGGCCAAAACTCTATCGACCGAGCTTTTTATTTGATGCGACTTTCTCTGCTGAAGGAGATGAGTACTTTAACTGGAAAACTCTTAGAAGATACTGGAAAACGTTGGAAACAATCCCCCCCTCTTTACCTATCATTTATTCTGGAAAATTAAAATGGATTAAAAACTTAAGAGATGTATTGGGTATGCATATAGAAATGGTCTATTTATTTTTGGTTGCAAATGCTCATGAAAGGTTGTGTGGAAATAGGGCTGAAATACCGCTGGGATTATTGGTGGCAGCGGTGGGATTTAGAGAGAATGTGTGTGTGTCTGTGTCTATCACTGTCTGCATATCTGACTCTCTTGTCTGTGTCAGTCTGCCTGTTCCTGTCTAGTCTGTCTTTTTGACAGTATTTGCGGGTGTTACCCCCTCCTGTCTTTCTCTTGTCCGGTCGTTATGTCATTTACTATTGGCTTGCTCATATAACGCAGGCCATTTTACCGTCTCTATTCCCGTCTACTCTGTCTCATGTTCCATATCGAGTCTTTTGGCCTGTCTACTCTGGCATGCATTGTGACGGGGACAGGAGGGGCTGCCGTCTCGACTGTCTGGGGAATATCACATGTGATGTCTGCAGAATTTCTTTGTATTNCCATATCTAATAATCATCTAAGAAATGTATATTCCATCATATCAATATCATATCAAATCATTTTATATCTATATCATATCTATATCAAATCTATATCATATCAGAATCATATCAGAATCACAATAGATTCACAATATAGCTTGATCCTAGATGACAATGCACTATGATCACGTACGCCATAGGGCCCTATAGATGCCTACGTGACTTTGTGCATGATCTCTCAAGGATCCAGAAGCTTCTAGAAGGATTTGTTAATTAAAAATTTATTGGAACATGACGTAGTATCCGGTAGAGATAAAATCGAATCCTATTAAGAGTCAGTGGTATTATCAAGTACTACTTATAATCTTTAAATCCTATATCATATTTTATTATAATCACATCTTATCTCAATCATAAGTCTAGACTGTAAAAATAATCAATCAATATTCATTGTAAGTAACCCTCAAGGGACAGGGAGGGCATCTCGGGAGAGAAGCGCCCACCACAGCCGAGGGCAGAACGCGTATGTTTACACAACAGTGTACACGTGACGGTCCCTTAGCGAACATTTTCAGCTCAAGGACACCTTATCTAATATCATTATCACCAGTGAACACTCTCTAGAACTGGGGGAGTACCTGGACAATATATCAACAAGGAAAATCCTAGAACATTTATGCAAAATAAGAGTGAAGTGGAGCATTTAGTGACGCGGTCTCCACCTTCATCTCTAATCTCATCCCTAATCTTCATTGTTATCTTCTGCAACGCAGTCCCATATCCGTAGCAACGCTACTCGTACGTCAAAACAGCAACGCTACTCGTACGTCAAAACAGCAACGCTGTAATCTAAAATATCGTGCCTAAACTCGCCAAGAGAGTTCTTCAGTCTGGCACACTTTGTCAGACAGGCACCCGGCTTCAGCTAAGTTTATTGAGTGTTATTACTGTAGCGTATTAGTTGGCCAATTAAAGCTAGTATAACATTAATATTCTATAAGACTGATAGTCGGTAAAAAGGCGAGGCAACGCCTCATATTTCTGTGAGTTTATTATTAATATTGTGGTACAGCAGAATCTTATCCAAGCTCTGAACCTCATGAGTGTCCAGTGTCAGAAAAGATTGTCGCAATAAGTAAACAACCTCATGAGTGTCCAGAGTGTAGGAAGAGATTCAACAAGCTGACTGTATTTAATCATATACATTGATCATATACATTGCATATACTTGAATATATAAATTAAGTTAACAATTGCTTGCTTAGTTATTTCTTAAGTAATCATATAAGTTCATTTAATTGAATATAATTTTAGTACTCAGTAACAGTACTTAGACCATATTTAGGTCATTTATCATACTTTACAATTTACAATTTAAGTTGTTTAAAGTATAAATGTATTGGCTGTTAAATGCTAAGGTGCTAGGCTAGACTGTGTATGTTTAAATCTCTGATTTAAACAGAGCCAGTGTTCAGTTATATAACTGAATTTATAAATCTTATCCTTGTATAAAATACAAGCTGATGTGAGATACCTGTTGGCAGGTGGACGTGGAACTGCAATCAACCTATCAACTAATTCACTCACCCCACCTGCCCCTTACAGCCCATTATCTGTCATTAGGAAAAGAGGAGCTAGGATTTACGACCCTAGCTAGAGATTTTAGTTGAATTAATTGCAGACAGTAATTTTTTAATTTAGTTCAGTACAAGTCTCTGGTAGTCTCCTCTTATATCAATCACAGCAGGTTTTTCCCACATGTGTGTGTGTATGTGTGTGTGTGTGTGTGTGTGTGTGTGTGTGTGTGTGTGTGTGTGTGTGTGTGTGTGTGTGTGTGTGTGTGTGTGTGTACAGTATTCATGAACATTTTTCGAATCTGTCTTTTCCAGAAACGTTTACACTCGGCTCTAATATATCACTCCTCACTTCCCATCCGCCTTAACCCAATTTCACCTCCCATGGTCCCCCATTTTGGTCAATGTTCACCTGCTGGCTTTCCTATTTAAACCTTTTTTGTATATTTTATTAAGCTGTTTATGGAGTTATTGCTGTTTCTCTTTCTTTATTATTTCATTATCTTTCCTTACTCTGTTTCCCCTTTCCTTCCCTTCCCCCCACCCATCACCACCCTCTCCCTTCCTCCTCCTCCGCCCCCCCCCCAACCAGCACCCCCCTCCCCTACTACCCCCCCCCCTCACCAAGTACAGGATTAACGAGCCGTTAAGCTCCCCCTTATTGCTGGTAGTTAATTCATCGTTAGTTCTCAATGGGATTAATCATTCAAGGTCTTCCAGGTCACTTCGTTGACCAGGGGGGGGGGGAGGGGGAGGCTGGAGTTGCAATTGAATAATAATAATAATAATTAGACAATCCGTAGGAGCCGTGATGAGGATTCGAACTTATGGGGGTGGGTGTTGAACACGGCCTTATGGTCAACTAGGCCCATCACATGGTTATGGTCTAGTTCTGAACACGTCGTGCATGGCTTAGTTGACTAAAACGTGTGGACGTGGGAAAACCCTGCACGCGTAGGTTCGAATCTGCATGACGGCTCCGAGACGGATGTTTTTTTATTTCGTGAAATTGACACAGTGTTCCGTTTTCTGTTTTGGGTCCTCTGGTAGGTTAGGATAAGGTAGAAGAACCCCCCTCGAAACCCTCTACAGGTATTGTTGCAGGTAAGGGGCGTCTTCTTTAACTTTGAGGCTTGCTGGGTCATCAAGACAGCCGGTGGGGTCCGGTGGGGTCCGGTGGGGTCCGGTGGGGTCCTCCCTCAAGAACTGTTATTTGTACAGCAGGTTCTGTTGTTTGGTGTTATTTTGGACCCCATTATCATCTTATTGGACCCCCATCATTATGCTGGGGTCAGCCTTCACGCTGGACCCCACCACCACCACCCTGGATCACCACCCTGGACTCCACCACCACCTTGGACCCGACACCACCCTGGACCCCAACACCAGTCTGGACCCCAACACCACGAGAGACCCCACCACCACCCTCGACCCGACACCAGTCTGGACCCCACACCACCCCTAACCCAACCCACCACCCTGGACCCCACAACCACCCTGGACCCCACACCACCCTGGACCCCACCCACCACCCTGGACCCCACAACCACCCTGGACCCCACACCACCCTGGACCCCACCCACCACCCTGGACCCCACAACCACTCTTGACCCCACACCACTCTGGACCCCACTCCCCCCCTGACCCCACCACTACGGCAGGGGAACGATAATAGCGCACTCTGTCCCCAAGAATTGATTTCAGCACTGGTGAAGGAAGAGAGAAAGAGGTGATGAATGAGAGGTTTGGGGTCCACCTCGAGGGTTTCACAGTGGGTGGAAGGGGTTCCACGTTGAGGCTGCATACTCGAGGGCGAGTCTGACGTCTGTTGTATCCATCTGAATGATTCCCAATCGAGGTTTCTTTTTTGGGGGGGGACCGAATATTTTTCACTCCTACATGTGCAGTTGATGGTATTTAAGGTATTTGAAGCATACCTGCGAGCAGCGGGGTCCAACAGCCTGGTTGAGCAGACCACCAACCGAGAGGCCTGGTCACAGACCCACCTCTATACGAAACCTGTTCATCTTTCTCCTTCTCTGACCTTGTACTGCTTCTGAAGCCCTTGTTCCAGATCCCTTTTTTTTAAAACATTGCATTTTTTAGTTAAATTCTAGAATCCATTACTCGAGAGCATCTCTGATGTTTGCTTATAGTTCCTCTTGTATTCTCTTAGTCTTCCTCTGTGCTCAGTTTCATCATTAATTTTGCAACGTCTCCAAACATGGATATGAACGAGTCTCTGTTATCTGTCAGATGTGTGGGTGTGTGTTTGTCAGGTGTGTGGGTGTGTGTTTGTCAGGTGTGTGGGTGTGTGTTTGTCAGGTGTGTCAGATGTGTGGGTGTGTGTTTGTCATGTGTGTGTGTGTGTGTGTGTGTGTGTGTGTGTGTGTGTGTGTGTGTGTGTGTGTGTGTGTGTGTGTGTGTACTCACCTAGTTGTACTCACCTAGTTGTGCTTGCGGGGGTTGAGCTCTGGCTCTTTGGTCCCGCCTCTCAACCGTCAATCAACAGGTGTACAGTTTCCTGAGCCTATTGGGCTCTATCATATCTACACTTGAAACTGTGTATGGAGTCAGCCTCCACCACATCGCTTCCTAATGCATTCCATTTGTCAACCACTCTGACACTAAAAAAGTTCTTTCTAATATCTCTGTGGCTCATTTGGGCACTCAGTTTCCACCTGTGTCCCCTAGTGCGTGTGCCCCTTGTGTTAAACAGCCTATCTTTATCAACCCTGTCGATTCCCCTGAGAATCTTGAATGTGGTGATCATGTCCCCCCTAACTCTTCTGTCTTCCAACGAAGTGAGGTTTAATTCCTGCAGTCGCTCCTCGTAGCTCATACCTCTCAGCTCGGGTACTAGTTGGTGGCAAACCTTTGAACCTTTTCCAGTTTAGTCTTATGCTTGACTAGATAGGGACTCCATGCTGGAGCCGCATACTCCAGGATTGGTCTGACATATGTGGTATATAATGTTCTGAAAGATTCCTTACACAAGTTTCTAAAGGCCGTTCTTATGTTAGCCAACCTGGCATATGCTGCTGATGTTATCCTCTTGATATGAGCTTCAGGGGACAGGTCTGGCGTGATATCAACCCCCAGGTCTTTCTCTCTCTCTGACTCTTGAAGTATTTCATCTCCCAAATGATACCTTGTATCTGGTCTCCTGCTTCCTACCCCTATCTTCATTACATTACACTTGCTTGGGTTAAACTCTAACAGCCATTTGTTCGACCATTCCTGCATTTGTTCCCGACCATGTGTGTGTGTGTGTGTGCAACCCGTCCTCGAAAATTTAATAAGTCAATATTGACTTATTAGTTGCGTGCATAGGTGACATACTTAACATAATAGTTTCCCTTGAAAAGCTTCATAGAAAACATCGACCTTACCTAACCTTGTTAGCATGTTAAAATAAGCATCTTATAGCTTCGTAATTACAATTGTTACTTAACCTATTATAGGTATAGGTTAGGTAATAATTGTAATTACGAAGCATTAAGATGCTTGTCTTAACATACTAACAAGGTTAGGTAAGGTCGGTGTTTTCTATGAAGATTTTAAAGGGAAACTATTATGTTAAGTATGTCACCTATGCACATATTTAATAAGTCAATATTGACTTATTAAATTTGCGAGGACGGGTTGGTGTGTGTGTGTGGTGTGTGTTTGTCAGATGTGTGTTTTGAGAGATTATAGAAAGTCGTGTTGAGTGCAAGCCGTTCTCGCACTTGCTTATAGTCAATATTTTGCTTATGAATAAGTACGTACGCGATATACTGATTTATTGTGAATATTTGAGTTTACCTGAAAAGCTGAATAGAAAACCATGACCTAACCTAACCTTCTTAGTATGTTAAGATGATACAATGAGTACTTAACCTATACCTATATTGATATTACAGTTTTATAAAAATAATAATAAAAGTTATAAAAGTTATAATAAAAATAATAACAAAAGTTATAAAAATAATAAAACAAAAACAAAAGTTACGAGTTTACACTCGCTCCTACGAACTTTACGAGTTAACAATGGTCCATGCGAAGCTACGAGATTACGCTTGGCCTCCTATCAAAATTACGAGTTTACAATTGGCCCTCGACAGTTTACATTGACTCCCGCGAAGCGCCGTGACGTCCCGCTGGCCCTAATGCGTCGCATTTGTTACGGAATCGACCAAATCCGTTAAGAACGCGACGCATTATCGTAAATGAAAGCACCGCAATTTCGACGTTTTAATGCGCTGCTACTCAACCCATTCGATGGGTTAGGGGTTAGGTTAGGTTAGGCTAGGTTAGGTTAGGTTAGGCTAGGTTAGGTTAGGTTAGGCTAGGTTAGGTTAGGCTAGGTTAGGTTAGGTTTGGTGGGGTTAGGTTAGGTTTGGTGGGGTTAGGTTAGGTTTGGTGGGGTTAGGTTAGGTTTGGTTAGGTTAGGTTAGGTTTGGTTAGGTTAGGTTAGGTTAGGTTAGGCTAGGCTAGGCTAGGTTAGGTTAGGCTAGGCTTGGTTAGGTTAGGCTAGGTTAGGTTAGGTTAGGCTAGGTTAGGTTAGGTTAGGTTAGGTTAGGTTAGGCTAGGTTAGGTTAGGTTAGGCTAGGTTAGGCTAGGTTAGGTTAGGCTAGGTTAGGTTAGGTTAGGTTAGGCTAGGTTAGGCTAGGTTAGGCTAGGTTAGGTTAGGCTAGGCTAGGTTAGGTTAGGTTAGGTTAGGCTAGGTTAGGTTAGGCTAGGCTAGGTTAGGTTAGGTTAGGTTAGGCTAGGTTAGGCTAGATGTAAATATGTTGCTTGGGCACAAGGACAAACCCCCCCCCCCCTACACAAACACCCCCCCCGCTACACAAATCCCCCCTACACAAACACCCCCCCTACACAAACACCCCCCCCTACACAAACACCCCCCCTACACAAACACCCCCCCTACACAAACACCCCCCCTACACAAACACCCCCCCTACACAAACACCCCCCCTACACAAACACCCCCCCTACACAAACCCCCCCTACACAAACACCCCCCCTACACAAACACCCCCCCCTACACAAACATCCCCCCCCCTACACAAACACACGAACAAACACCTCCAACAATAAATTCAGGATGACAGAAGACCCCACCCCCCTCTTACCCCCCCTCCCTCCCCCCCTCCCCCCACTCTCCCGGAAAAAAATATATAAATACAGTATTAAAAAAATGACTTTTTTTCCCTCTTTTAATAAGTGCTTTAGTTTTTAGTTCTGCCTCTGTTTTAGGGCTCCATTTTTCCCCCCTTTTAAATTTGCGTTGCGTGTGGTAAATTTTTTTTTTTATTTCTTTTTAGGTTTGTTGATGATTTATGTATAACGATGTATTTTTTTTGGAGGGGGGGGGTGTTAGATGTTTTGCTGCGTCATATAAACGTCTGATTAACGTTATGATGGGTCCCTACAATTGTACCAGAGGTGGTACTCATATATAGATAGATAGATAGATAGATAGATAGATAGATAGATAGATAGATAGATAACGTAGAAAATATAGGGGGAAAAACCCTGTTACCCATCGTTAAATCTTTTGTGCTAAGCAATTATATAATTACAGTTACAATTTGCCTCCGAAAACGCTAAAAAAAAACTGCTCTCCTTTATCACAAAAAACAGTTGAAGTTAGTTTTCGACTGGGCATCAGAAAATAACATGTTTAACAGTGATAAATTCCAGGTACTCAGGTACGGTAAAAATGAGGACCTTAAACATAATACAGGGTACAAAACACAATCAAATGTGCCCATAGTAGGAAAACAACATGTAAAGGATTTGGGAATAATGATGTCCGACGACCTAACGTTTAAGGAGCATAACCAAGCAAATATTGCGACAGCCAGAAAAATGATAGGATGGATTACGAGAACTTTCAAATCTATGGATCCCATCACAATGGTTGTACTCTTCAAGTCACTTGTGTTGTCCCGTCTTGAGTACTGCTCAGTACTCACTTCCCCCTTCAGAGCAGGAGAGATTGCTGAAATAGAGGGAATACAGAGAACATATACGGCACGCATAGACGCGATAAAGCACCTAAATTATTGGGATCGTCTCAAAGCCCTCCAAATGTACTCACTAGAAAGAAGACGAGAGAGATACCAAATAATATACACATGGAAGATACTGGAGGGCCAAGTACCAAATCTGCACAGTAGAATAACGACGTACTGGAGTGAACGATATGGAAGAAAATGCAGAATAGAACCAGTGAAGAGCAGAGGTGCCATAGACACAATCAGAGAACACTGTATAAACATCAGAGGTCCGCGGTTGTTCAACGTCCTCCCAGCGAGCATAAGAAATATTGCCGGAACAACCGTGGACATCTTCAAGAGGAAACTAGATTTATTCCTCCAAGGAGTGCCGGACCAACCGGGCTGTGGTGGGTATGTGGGCCTGCGGGCCGCTCCAAGCAACAGCCTGGTGGACCAAGCTCTCACAAGTCAAGCCTGGCCTCGGGCCGGGCTTGGGGAGTAGAAGAACTCCCAGAACCCCATCAACCAGGTATCAACCAGTCGAGTAAAACCGTTATGTATCCCGTTCAAACTTTTGAAATGATCGCGCGACAGAATTTGAATTATTGATTATAATTATTTTGAAATGGCAAGAAGTTGATGTTTCTATGATGGAAATATTGAGGGGCTGTAGAATAGGATCGTACCCTATAATGCGTACTATAACCGGCTTGGACCAGAGAATATACACAGGTTCGATCCCCTATAACAGCCTCAATACTGTAGATCTATTACGTTCTTGTAAATTTCAATAGTATTGTAGAAGCAGTGTTAAACTGTTATCCTGTTGAAATGATTTTTTTCATGCAATATCTGTATCTTGTCACTATAGGCTGTGTACTCACCTAGTTGTGCTTGCGGGGGTTGAGCTCTGGCTCTTTGGTCTGCCTCTCAACCGTCATATCAACTGATGTACAGGTTCCTGAGCCTATTGGGCTCTAACACATTTAGGTTCTAAATCTAGGTTACCTAGGTCATCTTAGGTTAGGTCATCTATCTAGGTTAGGTTAGGTTAGGTTAGGTTAGGTTATATATTACGTAGAACGAATAAAATAGTAAATAAGGAAATTAAGTAAAGACAACAGGTTTTGAGAGAGATACTCTTGATATCACAGAGATACTGTGATATCAAGTTATATACTGATATCTTCGAGGTGTGAGAGGTGAGGGAGGCCTAGGTAGGAGAGATTGGAGGGTTGAGAACCTCTTGAGGAGATTGGAAGGATTGGGGGAGGTGAGGGGGGGGGGAGAGGGAAGTAAGTAAGGGGTCTGGGACAATTTAATTCAAACAAACTTGCAGCCATACTTCAATATCTTGAGAAAGAGATATCTTGAAAGCGAGATATCTTGAGACAGTGATATCTTGGATATTGTCTTCAGCTTGTCGTTTTTTGACATATTTCTTTCTTGTCCGGAACCTTTTATGGATTACAATATGCTTTTGAGTTACTTTGAACATTTTTATTGCATACGGAGTTTGTGGGGTTGTCGTTTTCAAGTCTTGAAGGGGTTTGCTTTGGAGGGAGAGGGATGGAAGAGGGAGGGAGAGGGAGGGAGAAGGGTGATAACCCCAATAGAAGATAGTTCAGCCATTAACAGCCTCATTCTGGCCGTCATCATCAGTCAATCCGCAATCATTCGTTCCTGACTGACACTTAAATTCTCCAACGGTTGACAGGTCTTAACCCTATGTCTCTTGGGCCTTAATCCCAACAGTTGGTTGGGATTAAGTTTAATTCGCAAGGTGTGTGGTGGATATGTGGGCCTGCGGGCCGCTATATCTTGAGGTTATCTTGAGGTTATCTTGAGATGATTTCGGGGCTTTAGTGCCCCCGCGACCCGGTCCTCGACCAGGCCTCCACCCCCCAGGAAGCAGCCCGTGACAGCTGACTAACACCCAGGTACCTATTTTACTGCTAGGTAACAAGGGGCATAGGGTGAAAGAAACTCTGCCCATTGTTTCTCGCCGGCGCCCAGGATCGAACCTGAGACCATAGGATCACAAGTCCAGTGTGCTGTGCGCTCGGCCGACCGGCTCCCGATGTAAAATATAGTTGTTTTAACGAGGTTATAATGGGTTAGAATAGGTTGTAATGGGCCGTAATGGGTTATTAGATTAGTTAGATCAGTCTGCCTGATCTAACTAGTATGACTAACTAGATCTAACTCTTCCTTGATGCTCAGAATTCAACAAGGATTTACGCACGTATCGGATTTTACACATTTACGCGGATTTACACGAAGCCTGTCCATCTTTCCTCCAACATGGCGGCCTATTGAGTAAACAGTTTACACAAGCGTGTGGAACTTCACAACCCCAAAGATTATTATAGTTGTAAACAACCTCGTACAGTGCTGCGGAGCTATGAACTGTTGTTAGAAATGGCAGACTAAACGGTTGTGACCGAGGAAAGATGTAGCGGTTTCGTAGGTGGTGCTGTAATTGCCTTCGAGGTCTTACGGTAATTAAGAAGCTGTCAGCAGCCTTGAGAGACACAGACAGAGCTGCGCTGAGGCACTGCGAACAGACCGAGTTATTGAAGAATGTGACAGAAACCCGCTTTCCTATTTCTTTTGTGGGAGGTTTCGAACCCTGATATTTTCAAGGAATTCTCCAAGAATGGATTTCAAGGTATTTTCTCTTCCCCCTCCTCTCCCCCTCATTCTCACGCCTCACTCTCACACCTCTCTCCCTCACTCTCACACCTCTCTCCCTCACTCTCCCACCTCTCTCCCTCACACCTCCCTCACACATACAGGATGGCTTCCTCCCTTTTACATTCTTTGTCGCTATTGTACTGCTGTCGCCCGTCCACTTACAGAATGAGCTTTGAGCCAGCTGTCAGAAGCTGTGCCACCACCAGCTGTCGACACCCCTCCCCTGTCACCACCACCACCTGTATCAGGGCTGTATCAGGGCTGTATCAAGGCCGTCATGATTAGAATTGTCTATATTACACAGTCTTCTATGCAATAATCCCACAAAAGCGACCTTACTGAATACGATACAAAATCTTCACATTCATTAATTCACTGCCTCTCGACGGGTTTAATATGTCAGATTATGTGGTTGGAATACGTGCTAATTGGCTGTTGAACTTCAACTATTTTTTTTTGTGCGTGTGTGTGCTTTGCTCTGGTTCTTTGGTCCCGCCTCTCAACTGTCAATCAACAGGTGTACAGGTTCCTGAGCCTATTGGGCTCTATCATATCTACACTTGAAACTGTGTATGGAGTCAGCCTCCACCACATCACTGCCTAATGCATTCCATTTGTCTACCACTCTGACACTAAAAAAGTTCTTTCTAATATCTCTGTGGCTCATTTGGGCACTCAGTTTCCACCTGTGTCCCCTTGTGCGTGTGCCCCTTGTGTTAAATAGGCTGTCTTTATCTACCCTATCAATTCCCTTCAGAATCTTGAATGTGGTGATCATGTCCCCCTCTAACTCTTCTGTCTTCCAACGAAGTGAGGTTTAATTCCCGTAGTCTCTCCTCGTAGCTCATACCTCTCAGCTCGGGCACTAGTCTTGTGGCAAACCTTTGAACCTTTTCCAGTTTAGTCTTATCCTTGACTAGATACGGACTCCATGCTGGGGCTGCATACTCCAGGATTGGTCTGACATATGTGGTATACAAAGTTCTGAATGATTCTTTACACAAGTTTCTGAATGCCGTTCGTATGTTGGCCAGCCTGGCATATGCCGCTGATGTTATCCTCTTGATATGCACTGCAGGAGACAGGTCTGGCGTGATATCAACCCCCAAATCTTTTTCTTTCTCTGACTTCTGAAGAATTTCCTCTCCCAGATGATACCTTGTATCTGGCCTCCTACTCCCTACACCTATCTTCATTACATTACATTTGGTTGGCTTAAACTCTAACAACCATTTGTTCGACCATTCCTTCAGCTTGTCCAGGTCTTCTTGAAGCCTCAAACAGTCCTCCTCTGTCTTAATCCGTCTCATAATTTTGGCTGCAAAATTCAGCCTTATCCTACAGGTTCTCCCTGGAACACAACCTGCCGATTGGTTTTACAACCCGGAATCCAATTACTGCCGGGTGAACAGGGGCTGTGAGTAGTCAGTCCTCTCTGGCTAGTATCCAAACTAATTACCTAGATGTTTGGGGGTCCTAGTATTACCTAGCTAGCAAAGTCCTAGTAATTCCCCTACCTTGATGCTAGGGGGAGCTCAAACTAGGCTAGTTTCATTAGAAAACTATATTTTCTAGAAAGCACCCCCCCCCCCCCGAGAAAAATATTAGAGGCTACGCCAAGCACAATTGTTCCAGATTATATATATATGCATTCAGAGCACTGGGGGTGAGGGTATGTCACGCAGACTACTAAGCCACGAAGTTGCATCTAGTACTCAACCATGTTTTGCAACCTTGCCCCCCAATTGATTACTATGCAACAAATCCAAGTCTATAATCGATTTTTGAGAAATTAGGTTTTTCTGTTTATAGCAAATAAGTTATTAGATTCGTCTTCTTGGTTTCTAAAAATGTGTTTTTTGTTAATTAGGCTCAAAAAGTGCGTTTTCCTCCTTGAAGAAACAACCTAGAGGTGTTTGTGTCGTTAATAATAAGGCGGAGGAGAAGATTTCCAACGATATTCCTTTTGGGGGCAATAATTAGACAAAAATCTCGGTTTATAGGTTCTTAAATCATGGCTCCCAGGTCGGTATTGATAACGGTGTCCAGGTGGGTGGTAGAGAGGGTGATGGGGAGCCAGTTTGGGGAGGGGGGGAGATGGAGATTGATGGGGAGATTGGGGTGGGGAAAGAGAGGGTCAATAAGGAGGGGGGAAGATTAGTTTTTTATTTGCGTTAATCTGTTGCTTCCACTTTCTGTACTCCTTTCTGCCTCATCTGTGAAGTAGGTCGCTGCCACCTTCCTCCCCTCCCTCCCCCCTTTCTCTTTCTCTGTGGCCTCTCCTTTTTATTCCCAGTTCCTTATTCCTCTTACAGTCTAAACTATTAAATCTTTCCTCTCAATTTTACCTTTTCTCTTTCTTTTAAACTATCCTGACTTTCTTTTCCCCTACTATTTACTCT
>WNGS01005090.1:0-16709 GCA_020271785.1 Procambarus virginalis | reverse complement strand
GACGAACCATCGGATGTCGAGTCGCATTTTTTGATGAAATTTATATCAGAACTCGAATTTATCGTAAGTAGGGGCAATCGTATGTCGAGGTGCCACTGTACCTTATTCATTGTCGATAACTTCAACTTCAATTATCTCTAAAACTAGAGTTTCAACTTTGAGTCAACTTCAAAAAATCCAGTTTCTCACCTACTCTCATAATTTTTACAAATAATGTGCACAGCTGTCTGTTATACAATCCTATTAGAATGGATTTTTCTCAAACCCTAAACGTTTGGAGTTATCAATTTTTTTTTCTAATTTTCGCACATAATTCAGATGCCACACTGACATTTTTTTTACAGTAAACTAAACTGAAAACATATATTCTAAATCTATGAAAATGAAGATCATATACTATTCTGAGAGCATAAAAACACGAAATGAACAATTGGTGATAGTTTATATTTTTGCAGCTAATCTCAAAATCTGAAGTATTCAATATTCAATTTTATAATTATTTCTTATTTTCTTATTTTTCAAGTTACGTTTATGATCATTTAGACAAAGTTGCAGGATTTGCTAGTATGCACAAAAAACTGGAAAGCATTAGAGTATACGTATAAAGTATACGGATTTGGACTCCTCTGTATTTAAATGGTTTACACAGCATGGTACGAAAGGAATTGCTGTTTCAGTTGATTCTATTAGAAATGCAGCTGAAAGACTTGCTGTAAAGTTAAACAAAGACAATTTCAAGGCTAGCACTGAATGGGTATGTCGATCTAAAGAGAGGTATGGCATCATTAACAAGAAAATTTGTGGCAAGGCATTAAGTGTAGGTGTTGGAAGTGCTAATGCATATAAGCATAAACTTTTTCAGCACATGATATCTAATAATCTAAGCAGGTTTAAGTGTACAATGCAGATGTAACAGGCTTTAACTGGAAATGCCTTCAAAGAAACACTTAGGCCTTCAGGCTTGAATACTCTTGAGAAGAGTATTCCTGGTTGCAAGGTAAAGAAGGAAAGAATTTCAGCATTATTGTGCTGTAACGCAGATGGCAGTCACCAAACAAAGTACGCAATTGTTGGGAAATCTGCCAACCTCAGAGCATTGAAAAACTGCATGAACAGATTACCTGTCATCTACTACAACACAAAAAATGCCTGGTTCACACAGATTATTTTTGAAGATTGGTTCCAGAATCACTTGTAAAGAAGTAAAAAGCAGCAGATGTAGAATTCAGAGTGTAGAATTCATCCTACTGAGGTAAAGGCAACGCTGCTGACAGATAATGTTCCAGCTCACCCCATTGCTAAATTAACATCGCCTGATGGCAAAATACATGTATGGCTTTACCACCAAACACTACATCTGTAATACAGCCCATGGATTAAGGGGGTTATCTATGTTCTCAAAAGGCTTTATAAAAGAGCTATGAATTCAGATATGCAAGTTCTGCACTCTGAGGAAGACGAGATGCTTAACTACTGCACTGCGCAACGCGCTTGTAGGCGCTTGACGGGTGGTGCGTAACGCACCTCATAGATCTTATAGGTATAGCGTATGATTCAAAACTCCCGCGGATACATGGGGTTCACATCAGCTTCCTCAGGGCTCTTGTAAACAGATGCCATTTAAAAAAAATTGTGGGCAACATTCCCAGGTGTAAGAGCCTCAGTACTGAGTGAGCAACCAAGGCTGGGGCACACAACATGAGCTCACAGCACTGCTGTTCAGCTTGTGACCACAGCATCGCCGAATAATGTCAAAATATATATGTAACTGATATTATTTAGCCATGATAGTATTACAGAAGAGCATGAGTGTGATAATGACTGTGTACAATGTTCAAATGTCAGTGAATCAATGCTCTTCAAGATGTTCACAGCGCTAGCCACAGCACCACAGCATTATTTCGTCCATCTAGGAATCTTCAAACGACTTCATATGTTCCTTTACAAAATAAATGTGTGGTCGATTATTCATTTACAGGATTTAGTGACCAGGATTGTGGTGATAATTAGTGCTGTGCGTAGTATTGTGGGAGGTGGAATTTTGGTGAGGGAGGGAGGGAATCGAGGTAGCGTCAGTGTGTGGCAGCCACTCTTGTTTTGCTCACCATACTAGCTTAGTGGTTCACTATTGTGAACACAAATGTAGATACTTATATATAATGTGTGTGTATATAGTGTAATAACAGCAATAGGAGTATGTTGGGAGGAGCCATTTTGGTGAGGGAGGTGGCATCGTACTCGTAGCATTTTAGTCTGCTGTGTGACTTGTCATGCAGTGTATGGTGACCACTGTACTGTTTGGACACAATACCAGCTTAGTTGTATAGTTATGGTGAATAAAACATGTTGATATTTATACATAATGTGTGTAAATAGTGTAATAAAAACAATAACAGTATGGTGGGAGGAGGAATGTTGGCGAGTAAGGTGTTTGAGGAGTGAAGGAGGGTAGGCTGGATATGGCAGCTCAATCTTGTTTTTTAGGTTCACCATACCAACTTAGTGGTTCGTTATGGTGAACACATATGTAGATGGGAATATACAATGTGTGAATATTGTGTAATAACAGCAAAAACACTGTTTGATTGATCGTAGCATATAATATATATGTCACATATATAAGCCCCATAATAATTTGAGCATAGCGATGAACCCCAAGCGCTCCATCGCCTAGCGCCCATAATTTGCTCAACTTCCCAGCTCCATCACGGCTAAAGTATGTCACATACAATATTTTTTTTTAGTTTCCCGTGACCAGACTTTATTTTAACAATACTGCATTAGAAGAGAAAAAAAATTTGCCAAGAATTTATTTCCTGCGCACAGGGGGGGGGGGGTTGCCATATTTTGAGCCCGAGCAGCACAGTGACTAATAAGGATACAAAGGTTAGTAGAACAATAGAAAACTTCAAGAAATATTTAATTAAGGACGCAATTTACAACTAGGCCAAAGAATGGAGCGAGTTGAAAGTCACCACATTAAAGAATGCATGGAATAAAATTCTGAGTCCGGTACCTGGTTAGAATGAAGACAAAGATTACTATGATTTTGAGGGCTTTGATAATGTGATTTTTGAGACATTCAGAGATGCAGGTGAGGAAGATTTGCAAGTTTCTGATGTGAATGCATGGTTAGATAATGATGCTGATGATCCAGGTTATGGTGAATTAGCTGATGATGAGATTATCTAGTCAGTTACTGGTAATAATGATGAGCATGTGGAAGAGGAAGATGACAGTGTGGTATCTATTCCATATGCTGCATCATTGCAAAAGGTTAATGATCTGCTTGATTTGGTTGCTGTAACTGATAATGAAGAGCTGACAGATTATTACTGACACCTAAAGGACACGAAAGATATTATAATATCTTTGTGGTTGGCACAACAAAGAGACAAACTATGATTCAAAAGTTTTTGGTATGATTTCACAGTAGGCCTACAGGACCAGCACTAGCAAGGACTCACCTTCTTAGGATGCCCAGGCAACTGGACCAGCACCCAGCACTAGCAAGGACTCACCTTGCTAGTGAGTGACCTTGCTAGTGACTCACCTTGCTAGTGAGTGAATTCACAAAGACCTGAAAGTTGTAGCATTAAATATTATGATAGATATCGTGAGGAAACATTCACATATGGGACTAATAGAACAAGAACCCGGCAATGTGATGTTATAGTGGCCAGAATACGCCTGGGATATAGACGTATCTGGCAACTTTCTCAAAACCCAAATGTCGAGTACACTATGTGTCAACTTTGTGAAAGAGAAAACATGCACTCTCTTGAACATTATATTGTAGAATGTCCCATACTGGCTGACTTTCGCCCCCCTGGGCTAAGGTATGCTGAACTCTGTAATTACTATATGAGTACTGGAACACTTGATGATATATTGGACTTGTATCCAAGATTGACCATGTAATAGATTAATTATACAATGTATGTGATGTAACTATATAACCTGAGCTTGTAAAAGCACCTTAATCACCTTCAGTGATTAAGTGCTTAATTGCACACTAGTTTCTTTATCAGCTATCTCACCCTGTCAGAGTAAATGACATAAATGTCTGTGAATGCATGTGTGTATATATGTATATGTGTGTGTATGTGTATGTATGGGTATAAAGTATATATGGAAGCTGATCAGAATTACATTTCACCTTTGTAAATGCACATTAATGACACTGTGTAGATGACACATCGAACACTTTATGTAAGGCATACATAAATCTGTGTATCTATGTATTTACGTATATAGGTTAGCTTAGCATTTTTAAAGCACCGACTCACCTTCAGTGGTTGATTGTTCAATAAACCCTTAAAATATATGTTTAACACATCTCTAACCCTGTCCATGGAGGACAGAAGAAAATGTATATATGCTGGTTAGCATTGTAAATGTGTGGCCACGTCTGTGGTAGAAAAAAAAAAAAAAAAAAGGACTCACCTTCCAAGAAACTGGACCAGCACCCAGCACTAGCAAGGACTCACCTTCCGAGGATGCCCAGGCAACTGGACCAGCACCCAGCACTAGCAAGGACTCACCTTCCGAGGATGTCCAGGCAACTGGACCAGCACCCAGCACTAGCAAGAACTCACCTTCCGAGGATGTCCAAGCAACTGGACCAGCACCCAGCACTAGCAAGGACACACCTTCTGAGGATTTCCAGGCAACTGGACCAGCACCCAGCACTAGCCATAACTTACCTGAGAGTGCCAATTGAGCTGTACAGCACAGTTCTAATGACACTAAATGTACAAAGTGTTGTTTAAGTGATATACGTGTACTGCAGTAGTGTGATTCTAGTGGTCTGTACTTTATGTACATACTGTAGTGTATAATATACATTTGTTAGAAAAGTTTCTGTTCTTTGAACAATTTATATTCATATCATATGTGTGGCACTCTCAGGATATTGAGACTACTGCAAACTTTGTTACACAGTTTGCAGTACACAACTTAAAGTTACCCTAGTGTTCCAGTGCAAACAAGAATATTCAAGATGGCCACCAGCAAGAGGAAAAACAGAGTTTGATTTTGGGGGATTCAATGAAGAAAGCATTGATATAAGCAGTCTACAAAACAAGTTGGCAAAATTAGATACCATAGTGAACTCTCATGTAGAAATAATCAGTAAAATGAAAGAAAGTAATGACTAGTTGTGTAGCAAAGTTTTATGTCTTGAGGGTTTAGTGAAAGACTTGTGCAAGGTCAAGACTCAATTGGAAACAAATTGCAAAGCCATGGAAGAGGAAAATAAACTCTTAAAAATAGCTTTGGAAGAAGTTAAAGCAAATTTAAACATAAATGACTACAATAGGTTAGGTAAGGAAATTCAACAGGAGAAACAGCTTTTGTCAGCACAGATGGAGGAAGTTACACAGGGAATAGAACAGTGCAAGAAGGATATGCAACTAACCTATGCACAAGTGGCCAAGGAGAAGGAAAAAATTGAAGAAGCAGTAAAGGAAGCCAAACACTGCAGCAACCAAGATAAAACAAACATTAGGCTGGAAATGAGAAAGGAATTGGCATCTAACCCAAAGTTGGTACAAAACACAGTTGATCGGAGCAAGTCCCTGATAATTTTTGGTTGCAAAGAAAAGATAATATCTAGGTCAGAAAGACCTGTAGAAGATGCGAAAGTAGTAGATAAAATTGTTGGCCTCGTGGAAGGTCTTACTACCATAGAGAATGTCTGTGACTGCAGGAGAATAGGCAGGTACGTAAAAGGGAAAGATCGATCTTTGAGGATCACCCTAAACGGTGCCAAATAGATGGAAGAAGTACTAAGGAATGCTAGAAAATTACAAAGTGATGAGGATGGGAAAGTGTGATCGTTAAGACGAGATCTTTCAAGAGAAGACAGAGAGAAGCTGAAACTAAACCTCATAGAGGTAAAAAACTAAATGAGAGCAGAAATGAAGAAGAAATCAATTCTTTTTTCTACAAATTGATAGGGGAAGGCAGGCCTGTAAAATGGTACAAAAAGGCAAACCAACAAAATTGCTAGAGAGAGGGGTAGTGATGAATAAGGAGAGGGGGAACATGTTCCTGAAAATAGTATACACCAATGTAGATGGAGTGAGATCGAAGATACTGGAGTTAAGTGATGTAATACAGCTTCAGACACCAGACATTGTTGCACTCACGGAGACATAACTTGAAGATGTTATTTTAAATGAGGTCATGTTCCCAAGGGGCTACTCAATTTGGAGACGGGACAGAAAAATTAGGAAAGGTGGTGGCGTTGCTGTGATGGTGAAAGAACACCTAAAGGTGAACGAAATAATGATTGCCAATCCACGAGAAGTTGACGTAATAGCACTAGAGATCTCCTATGAGGATGATAAACTAATGATCATAAATGCACATAGTCCACCGCCATGCAACACATGGACAAAGGAGGAGCTAGATAGTAAACGAGAGGGTCTTATAACAATAATGAGAGAGATTATAGTAAGAGCGGATAAATATAGATCACGACTGTTGATAGTCGGCGACTTCAACTTAAAATCCATAGACTGGGAAGCATACAAAGCTAGAACAGAGGATTTTTGGACCAGTATATTTATAGACCTCATCCTGGAAACATTCTTGTATCAACATGTTAAACAAGCTACGAGGATGAGGGAAGGGGACGTTCCCTCCATGCTAGATTTTATATTAACCAGGAAGGAGGAAGAGATATTTGATATTCAGTACCTTCCTCCCTTGGGTAAAAGTGACCATGTCTTTTTGGGAATAAAGTATGCAATGCATTATAATCTGGTAGAAAATAAGGAGGTTGAAGCAGTTGAAAAAGCTGACTTCAGGAGAGGACACTATGGCAACCTTAGACATTTTTTTAGTGAGTATAATTGGACAGACTTGTTGCTAGGCAAGGAAGTAAATGAGATGTATGTAAACTTTTGTGAAATATATGATAAAGGCACAAAAAAATTTATACCAAAGCAGAGATACAGAACTAGGAAACAGGATTGGTTTGACAGAAATTGCAAGAGGGCCAGAGACCAAAAGACACAAAAATGGAATCAATATAAGAAGAGGCCAAACCCCCAAACATACAAGCGATACAAAGATGCGAGAAACAACTACACGTCAGTGAGGAGAGAGGAAGAAAAAATTTTTGAAAAAGAAATTGTGGACAAATGCAAAACAGAACCAGGTCTATTCTATAAATTCATAAACAACAAATTGCAGGTAAAGGATAATATTCAGAGGTTGAAAATGAGAAATAGATTCACGGAAAAAGAAAAAGAAATGTGTGAAACATTAAACGAAAAGTTCCAAAGTGTGTTTGTACAAAATGAAATCTTCAGGGAACCAGACACAATAAGAATTCCAGAGAACAACAGAGCACATAGAGGTGTCTAGAAACGAAGTGGAAAAAATGCTCAAGGAGCTAAGTAAGAACAAAGCAGTTGGTCCAGATGGAGTTTCACCCTGGGTTCTGAGAGAATGTGCACCTGAGCTCAGCATTCCACTTCAACAGATTTTTCAGGCATCCATGTTTACAGGAGTTGTAGCTGATGTGTGGAAAAAGGCTAACATCGTTCCAATCTACAAAAGTGGCAGCAGGGAAGACCCCCTCAATTATAGACCTGTATCATAAACAATTGTAATTGTCAAAATATTGGAAAAAATAATTAAAACTAAATGGGTAGAACACCTGGACAAAAACAATATAATATCAGACAGACAGTATGGTTTTCGATCTGGAAGATCCTGTGTAACGAATTTACTCAGTTTCTATGATCGAGCCACAGAGATTTTATAGGAAAGAGATGGTTGGGTTGACTGCATCTATCTGGACCTAAAAAAGGCTTTTGACAGAGTTTCACATAAGAGGTTGTTCTGGAAACGAACATATTGGAGGGGTGACAGGTAAGCTTCTAACATGGGTGAAAAATTTCCTAACTGATAGAAAAATGAGGGCCGTAATCAAAGGCAATGTGTCGGATTGGAGAAATGTCCCAAGTGGAGTACCATAGGGTTTAGTTCTTGGACCGGTAATGTTCATTGTCTACATAAACGATCTACCAGATGGAATACAGAATTATATGAACATATTTGCTGATGATGCTAAGATAATAGGAAGAATAAGAAACCTAGACGATTGTCATGCCCTTCAAGAAGATCTGGACAAAATAAGTATATGGAGCAATACTTTGCAAATGGAATTTAATGTGAATAAATGCCATGATATGGAATGAGGAATTGGAGAACATCGACCCCACACAACCTATAAATTATGTGAGAAATCTTTAAAGAATTCTGACAAAGAAAGGGATCTAGGGGTGGTTCTAGATAGAAAACTGTCACCTGAGGACCACATTAAGAACATTGTGCAAGGTGCCTATGCTACACTTTCTAATTTCAGAATTGCTTTTAAATACATGGATGGTGAAATACTATAGAAATTGTTCACGACTTTTGTAAGACCAAAGCTGGAATATGAGGCAGTTGTATGGTGCCCATATTTAAGAAGCACATCAACAAACTGGAAAAGGTGCAAAGACATGCCACTAAGTGGCTCCCAGAAGTAAAGGACAAGAGGGGTCCGTCTAATTACCACAAGCTTCACAAAGCTTCCTGGCAATACGTTAGTAATGAATAAATATGATATGTTAGGTTAGGCTGACTTAATCTAACCTAACCTAACCTAACCTAACCTAACCTAACCTAACCAAACCTAACCTAACCTAACCTAACCTAACCGACGCTTGGATCATCGACTTGATTTGGCATCACCAGCTCTTTATTTTTGTCTAATTTCTTTATAAAAAGATACTTTTCAGATTAAAATTATATTTTTTCGTGTTGTACATTCAGCACCAACATTATAATGAGTAAATATAACATATTTATTCATTACTAACGTATTGCCAGGAAGCTTTGTGAAGCTTGTGGTAGCTTGTGGTAATTAGACGGACCGGACAAGAGCTATGAGGAGAGGTTAGAGGCATTAAATATGAAAAACTAGAAGATAGAAGAAAAAGAGGTGATATGATCACCAAGTACAAAATAGTAACAGGAATCGATAAAATTGATAGGGAAGAATTCCTGAGACCCGGAACTTCAAGAACAAGAGGTCATAGATTTAAACTAACGAAACAAAGCTGCCAGAGAAATATAAGAAAATTCACTTTTGTAAACAGAGTGGTAGACAGATGGAATAAATTAGGTGAGGTGGTGGAGGCCAAAACCGTCAGTAATTTCAAAGCATTATATGACAAAGAGTGCTGGGAAGATGGGACACCACGAGCATAGCTCTCATCTTGTAACTACACTTAGGTAATTGCACTTAGGTAATTACAACTCAACTGGTAAGGTAAGTACAGTACTGCAACGTGCCATTTCAATTTATTTCATTTCAATATAAATTCTTCGTTATTTAAATTTTTCATAAGGCAAATGTGTACTGATATATGCATTAATGTGATTGTATTTTTTTTGGGGGGGGGAAGGGGGTTGCTGGGGCTAAATGGATGGAATGAATTCCACACTGGAATAAATCGGCTATGCCCCATATAGTTCATTCAAGCAAGGACACACTGTATTACTCATTTAATTTCTATATTTACTGTCTACATTTAAGGTCATCTAATTTCATGCATTTCTTTGATAAAGTGTTTACTTGTGTCCTTTATGATCTTGGTTAATTGTCAGTGTTGGCCCCATTAACCTTAAATTATAGTATGTTACTCTATATTCTGATATGTTCAAAAAAATGTTATGAGGAATAGTTCACTTGCTTTTCTAAATTACACCTTGTATTTCCATTCTGTAATTAATGTAAATAAACTATTGTACTGTTGCTAGAACTACTGACTCCATAATGTCTGTGCTTGTCATCCTTAAGTATCACCTTCTTTGTATTAATTTTTATTTTTCTTCAACACTCATTTTGTTAGCTTACTACTCTTATAGTATTAAGTGTTTTACCCCCTCACAACATTAATTAAAATTTTCTATATTATTATTAATTTTGCCCGAAACGCTTTGCATAATAGTGGCTTCATTAACATGTGTAGCTCCTGTCCTTTCAATTGAACAATGCTCTTATGTTCTTTGTACACACAATCTTTTGAATAAATAATATTATTATTATTTACACACAGAAAATCACACAAAAGTGATATACATCAATGAGAAAATTCACTGGGGTTGTGAGGCGATGCAAACCTGCAATGTTTGCATCACCTCACAGCCCCAGTGGAGTGTTCATTGATGTATATCACCTTAGTGTGGTTTTCTGTGTAGTATCTTGGCATACAGTGTTCAACTACAACACTTTACCCCTTCAACTGAGTGCTTGGGGGGTCTTACGTAAAACTTGGACTGGCTTCAAGACTTCCTGTGATATAAGGATATCACAGACTTCCTGTGATATAAGGAAATCTGATTGCAAGACTTTAAGGAAGTCAGTGGTGGTACAGTGGTAGAGTATGCAGCTGACAATGCCTTGGTCGTGGGTTTGCAACACCACACAGTCCCAGGGGATTTTCTCATTATTATAAATATGATCAATATGCTATAGGCCTATTTGCACACCCCAACAATGCCATAGACCTATTTCCACACCCCAACAATTGCATGTTGGGGTGTAAGACAATGGTGGAGCAGAAAGTACTCCAGTACTTACGGAGGATGATGAGAGTGCGAGGAACAAGTCAGGTGGAGCCAGTGACCTTCAACACAGTTTTGTCTCTCCCTCGTGGTATATCCTCAATGTCTTCAGTGGTGTGGCCTCACCACACACTTACACTGCCACAAGTGTCCTGAGAGTACTGTGGGAGGGACAATTTGGCGGGTATTGTGGACACAGGTCTTTAAGACAGGCGAACTTCACGAGTCTTGGACACGTCGCATAGCAACCTTTGTTGTGATGACGTCACTCGCTCGCTCGCTTACACGCCATGTTGCTCTTCCCATTTTCTTTGGTTACTGATTTTTGCCGACCTTTAATTAACTTGAGAGCCACTAATATTGGTGGCCTCAATGAGGACAGGAAGCTGGCGGCTTGTCAAACGTCCCCCATTTGCCCGGATGATCTTTTCTATCTGTATTTTAAAAGCTAATAGAGTTTTGGCGTTTACCTTACCTACTCTTCGGCGAGTAGGCAGTTCCACGGGTTTACAACATACAGGTATTTTTGTTGAGATATATACAAGAGTTGTTACATTCTTGTACAGCCACTAGTACGCATAGCGTTTCGGGCAGGTCCCTGGAATACGATCCCCGCCGCGAAGAATCGTTTAATAAAAAGCATTTCAAAAAGGTGAAAAAGCATCTCCTGTTTTCTGTCCTACATTGTAGCTTGTTGAGCTCGAACCCGAAAATCTGACCTTTTGAAGAAAGTGTCCAGATCGACATCGTCCAAATTATTTAGTATTTGAAAGGTTTCGATGAGCTCCGCCCTGTCATGCTGGTTTGCAGTGCTATATATATATTTATTTATTTATATATATACAAGAAGGTACATTGGGATTGTGAGGATACATAGCATAGTAATTACATTCTTGTAAAGCCACTAGTACGCGCAGCGTTTTCGGCAGGTCCTTAATCTAAGAAAATTTTGAGTAGATAAATACAAGCAAAATTTATAAAAAATGATAACAGATACATAGCAAGAAAAAATTATGATGAGAGAAATTTGTAGGTATATTAAGGCACATAGGTAACTCAGATTGATTGCAATGACAGCTTGAATGGTAGTTAACAAAAATTAGTAGGCACAATACAGTATATGGCTAGCACAAAAGCACATAAAAAGAAGACAGCAATGAACACAATGATAGAGTTGTTTGGGTTAAGTACATAAAGATTGGGTAACACTTGATACAAAGCAAATTTAAAGCTCAGTGTAGGAAACTACGAAGATGAAATTAGGCACTTTTTGTTTTTGTTTTTGAATGAGGCAAAAGTCTGACAGCTTTTCAATTCACTAGGGAGTGAGTTCCATAGACTAGGTCCCTTTATTTGCATAGAGTGTTTACACAGATTAAGTTTGACTCTGGGGATATCAAAGAGATATTTATTTCCGATGTGGTGATAATGGGTCCTATTACATCTGTCCAGGGAGAGTTTCAGAGCATGGTTTGCATTAAGAACAGGGTTTTGTAAATGAAGTTGACACAAGAGAATGTGTGGAGGGCGTTAATATTTAGCATGTTAAGGGATTTAAACAAGGGAGCTAAGTGTTGTCTGAAAGCAGAGTTTGTTATAATTCTGATAGCAGATTTTTGCTGGTTGATGATGGGCATGAGGTGGTTTGTAGTGGCTGACCCCCTTGCACAGATACCATAATTAAGATAGGGATAGATTAGTGCATAAGATAGTGAGAGGAGAACAGAGTTAGGAACATAATATAATTAAAATAAATAAATAAATGTTTATTTAGGTAAGGTTATTTGTTATTTGGCAACATCCAGGGTATAAAAACACGCAAATCCAACAAAGTTCACTTTATTGATGGTCTCCTTCATGAGGCAAATGCAGTGTTTGCAGCCCTAACAGAAACCCACACAAAGGACTACCTTGATGGTGAAATATGGATCTCAGAGTACAATCTTTTCAGATGTGATAGGAAACACCGGCTCCAGGGTGGGGTCAGCCTATACATCAAAGACACACTCATCTGTACTGAGCTGCTAAACACCTCAAATGATATGGTGGAAGTGCTGATAATCAAAATAGAGATTCTAAATGTAGCTATTGTCCTTGTATATAAGTCACCGGAGGCAAACCCTCAGCAGCTTAAAGACCAATTAATGAAAATAGAACACTGTTTGGAAAACCTCACAAACCCAACTCCGAACATCATCCTGCTTGGGGACTTCAACCTACGGCACCTGAAATGGAAGCACCTGGCTAATACAGTAATATCAGAAAGAATACCAGGAAGTAGCCTTAATGAACAGGCACATGCAGGCGAAGAGTCACAATAACGTGGCTGAAGTATGTTGACCAGACCACACACTAGAAGTTGAAGGGACGACGACGTTTCGGTCCGTCCTGGACCATTCTCAAGTCGCTTGTGATGAGGAGGTAGAGAACGGGAAATAAATAGGCAAGAGAGAGGTGAGGAGGAAAGTAAGGTGTAGAGAATAGTAGTAATAATGAGAACTGCAGAAGGCCTATTGGCCCATACGAGGCAGCTCCCATTATAACCACCGAAGGAAAGGTAATAGGAATAAGCAGAGGATAGCAAGGGAGCGTAGGAGAAGACAATGAACAGAAAAAGGGGAGAAGAGAGAAAGAAAAGGAAAGAGAAAGAAAGATAAATGGAAGGGGTAAGCTTATGTTAAGTCACGTTTGTTAGAAAGATTAGAGCATTTGAGTATGTACTGTGAAAGGGAAGAGTCCACAGCAACAAAGCCAGGACTCAAGTTCATGTTGGGTACATTGTGTATAAGAGCCGATTCTACAAGACGGCGTCTGTGAAGAGTAGAGGCAGGAAAGATTATTTTGGAGGAAGACCAATCAATGGGATGATTAGAATCCCTCACATGGCAGAAGAGAGCATTGTTAGTGTCTGCAGACTTAACACTTCTCTTGTGTTCTTTAAGTCTGTCATTCAGTGTACGGCCAGTTTCGCCAAAGTATTGGAGAGGACAAGACGAACAGGAAATAGAGTAGACACCAGCAGCATTAGAAGCAGGAGGAGCAGTGTGAACTAGATTGCTACGAAGTGTGTTAGTTTGTCGAAAGGCGAGTTTAATGTCAAGAGGACGAAAGGTATTGGTAAAAGTTTTGAGTTCAGATGTGAATGGAAGGCATAGTACAGTGCTACTAGTGTTGGAAGCAGGTTTAGGATGAAAGAAATTTCGTTTAGCTTGAGAGTAGGCACAGTTGATGAAATGCAAAGGGTAACCAAGGCGAGAGAATGATTTGTAGATAAAGGCAATTTCAGAATCAAGAAACTGAGGGTCGCTGATGCGTAGAGCGCGGAGGAAGAGAGAGACGAGGACACTCTTCTTAACAGAAGGAGGATGGTAGGAAAAGAAGTGAATGTACATGCCACTATGCATGGGTTTACGGTAGACAGAGAAAGAGAACCCAGACACAGAGCTGTGAACATGAACGTCAAGAAAAGGAAGGAGGGAATTAGATTCCCACTCAACTTTGAAATGGATAGAAGGAGCCAGATTGTTAAGAGAGGCGAGGAAAGGCTGGAAAAGATTAATTAAGGTCATGAGGCCATAAAGCAAAAATGTCATCAACATAGCGAAGCCAGAGAGAGGGACGAGTATCAATAGAAGGAAGAAGAACAGTTTCGAAGTATTCCATGTAGAAATTAGCAAGAACAGGGGAGAGAGGGGAACCCATAGCGACACCGAAAGTTTGAGTGTAATATTTACCGTTGAAAGAGAAAGAGTTAGAGTCAACACAGAGTCTAATGAGATCGAGGAAAACGTCAGTAGGAAGAGGGAGAGGAAGAAGGCCCTCTGACGCCTTCCGTCTAAGGAAAGAGAGAACGTCATCGAGCGGAACATTAGTAAACAGAGAGTCGAAATCAAGACTAAGCATCTTATAATAGGGTTGCAGGCGCAGTCTTTCTATGAAGTCCTAAGAGTGACGAAGATGAGCAGGGGAAAAAGTGCCAATGGCAAGCTGGAAGCGACGAGGAAGGTGGTGATTTTTAGAAAACAAGCTGTCAAGAACGGGGATAAGGGCCCCTCTAAAGGCAGACAGGTCCGAAAGAGTACTAGAGTTAGAATTGACAAACCTGTCAAAGGAACTAATGAGATCAATGCCACAGCGTGGGCCAGGGGAAGTAGCAAAAGACAGACCAAGACCAAGAAGTTCTTGCTGGTGCCTAGAAAGAGAGTAGGACGAAAGGTTGGTAACACAGTCAGAGAGAGAGTATTGTTGCAATGCTCAACATACTTTAGCCACGTTATTGTGACTCTTCGCCTGCATCACCATGTGTCTTACAGGCACACACTCCCATGGTACATCATCACCATGTGTCTTACAGGTACACTCTCCCATGGTACATCACCTTCATGTGTCTTACAGGCACACTCTCCCATGGTACATCGCCACCATTAGTCTTACAGGCACACTCTCCCATGGTACATCACCACCATGTGTCGTACTGTATATTACTGTTTGTATATTACCTTAATGACAAACTAATTAGCACTAATTGTGACTATTCAATTCCTTTCCCAAATTACAGGTAACATTCTTTCCCTAATTACAGGTAACATTTGAGAAGAAGTATAGGTTAGGAATCGTCTCAAAAGAATTTTCAAAGAATTACTCGTCATTGCTATCTAAAATAATTAGAAGAGCCAAAACTAAATACTACGAAGATAAATTCACCCGCACGAAGGGTAACATTAAGAAAACATGGAGCACAATTTCACAAATATTGGGATCAAAGAAGATTTTAATATTAAACCAATACTCCTGTCCAATAATAATGGTCAGCTTACAGCCTCTGATAATGCTATAGAGTTCAATAGGTTCTTCTCTTCCATTGGGTCATCCCTTGCAAATGATATTCCATCTTCAGTACTAATGTTAATGATGTTAATGAGATAATCCTTTCCCTTAAAACCAAGTCTAGTGCCTTGAGGAGATACCAACTTTAATTACAAAAAAGCCTCCAGATCTTTAGCCCACGCTATTGCAATGCTCTTCACAACGAGTCACTTGAACTTCAAACCTTTCCAGATATCTAAAAAAAAAAGCGAGAGTAACCCTGTCCACAAATGTGGTGATCTCACTGATGTTAACAACTTCAGACCTATAACAATCCTGCCAAACTTGTCAAAAATATTTGAAAAACTAATCTACAAGCAGCTTTACTCTTTTCTAGCCAAACACAATACAATTAGCTCTTGTGAATATGGCTTCAGACCAAAAAAAAGCATTGACGATGCATTTATTAGTATGATTAACTTGATACATGCAGCTCTTGTTAAAAATGAGTTCCCTGGTGGATTTTTGGACCTGTGTAAGGCTTTTGACACTGTCAACCACCAAAATCTTCTTCTTCTAAATTACATCATTATGGAGTCAGAGGACACTCCCTGCAATACCTCAAATCTACCTTACTGACAGCTCCAGTATGTTTCTGTGAATAATTCAATTTCTCCCACCCTACCCATCAACATTGGTGTTCCTCAGAGCAGCATACTTGCTCTCTCCTCTTTCTCATCTACATTAATGACCTTCCAAATGCTCCCAACCCCTCAAACCAATTCTATTTGCTGATGACACAACCTTCATTTACTCCAGTCTGACCCCTTGCTCTAAATGCCACAGTAAATACTGAGCTAAATAAGTCCATCTTTGGCTAACTGCCAACCAACTCACCCTTACATTGACAAAACTTTCTATATTCTGTTTGGCAATAAATCCTCTAATCAAATAAATCTCAAAATAACAATACCCAAATTTGTAATAAATTAGATGGCAAATCCTTGGCGTTCTCATTGACCACAAGCTGAATTTCCAGGGACACATTCTAAATATATAAAAAAAAATTCAAAAACTGTTTGCATTCTTTCTAAGATCAGATATTGTACCCCGACCTGCCTGGTGACTCCTATTACTCCTCATCTATCCATATCTCAACTATGGTATTTGTGCTTGGGGTTCTACTACTCAAAATCATTTACGTCCTCTAATTACTCAACACAAAGCTGCTATTAGGACAATCTCCAACTCTGGCCCCAGACATCACTCGG
>WNGS01005088.1:19822-33259 GCA_020271785.1 Procambarus virginalis | reverse complement strand
TATTGCATTCAATGCTGATTTGCCTTATATGTGTTTATAGGTATATATATATTATACATTCTCTTGATGTGAGTGTAACATATATTGTGAGACTTAATCTACTTGAGGAGGTTGATAATATTAGGTAATACCAAGAGATAGGATCCCTAGCAAGCTGAGGATAGAGTTCTGATGGTGTCGGAGTGCAACTGATTATAATAGTACAGAGTATAGGATTCATCATTATTATATGTATGCGTGTATTGTATATGTACTTCGTCCAGTAAATGTATCCAATTTTTTTGGTGTTTGCACTTGTCCCAGTGAGGCTTCCCAGGAAATATAGTAAAGAAGGAGAGAGAGAGCAAGAAACAGGAACCACTGCTGTGACAGGGTAAGACAGAAGTCTAGGAAGACAAAGGGGATTGAGGAGGTCATATTCCATAAGGAGAGAGTGGGGAGTCACAGCGGCTCGAGTGGGTGTGTGCACGTGACAACAAGCTGCGTGTTTGGAGCCGCATCCCCTAAACGTGTGACGTTGAGCCCCTCTCCAAGAGCCAGAAGTGCCTAGTGTGATCTCCTAGTGAAATATGAGCATTTGTCGAGTTGTGGGTTGGGTGGTCCGTCGCGGTAACACCACCAAAACCACCACCGCAAAATATGACCCATCGCCGTTTTCAGTAATTGGCATATTTTCGTATAAAAAGTCGTAATTTGAAAATGAAAATAGGTGCAGAGAGTCAGAATTCGGCTCAAAAATCACGCTCAGGTGTCAATTTTCCGATATTTCAGATATTTTGAAAACTGTAGGGGGGTTTGGGCAAAATATGACCCATCGCCGTTTTCAGTAATTGGCATATTTTCGGTATAAAAAGTCGGAATTTGAAAATGAAAATAGGTGCAGAGAGTCAGAATTCGGCTCAAAAATCACGCTCAGGTGTCAATTTTCCGATATTTCAGATATTTTGAAAACTGTAGGGGGGTTTGGGCAAAATATGACCCATCGCCGTTTTCAGTAATTGGCATATTTTCGGTATAAAAGTCGTAATTTGAAAATGAAAATAGGTGCAGAGAGTCAGAATTCGGCTCAAAAATCACGCTCAGGTGTCAATTTCCGATATTTCAGATATTTTGAAAACTGTAGGGGGGTTTGGGCAAAATATGACCCATCGCCGTTTTCAGTAATTGGCATATTTTCGGTATAAAAAGTCGGAATTTGAAAATGAAAATAGGTGCAGAGAGTCAGAATTCGGCTCAAAAATCACGCTCAGGTGTCAATTTTCCGATATTTCAGATATTTTGAAAACTGTAGGGGGGTTTGGGCAAAATATGACCCATCGCCGTTTTCAGTAATTGGCATATTTTCGGTATAAAAAGTCGTAATTTGAAAATGAAAATAGGTGCAGAGAGTCAGAATTCGGCTCAAAAATCACGCTCAGGTGTCAATTTTCCGATATTTCAGATATTTTGAAAACTGTAGGGGGGTTTGGGCAAAATATGACCCATCGCCGTTTTCAGTAATTGGCATATTTTCGGTATAAAAAGTCGTAATTTGAAAATGAAAATAGGTGCAGAGAGTCAGAATTCGGCTCAAAAATCACGCTCAGGTGTCAATTTTCCGATATTTCAGATATTTTGAAAACTGTAGGGGGGTTTGGGCAAAATATGACCCATCGCCGTTTTCAGTAATTGGCATATTTTCGGTATAAAAAGTCGGAATTTGAAAATGAAAATAGGTGCAGAGAGTCAGAATTCGGCTCAAAAATCACGCTCAGGTGTCAATTTTCCGATATTTCAGATATTTTGAAAACTGTAGGGGGGTTTGGGCAAAATATGACCCATCGCCGTTTTCAGTAATTGGCATATTTTCGGTATAAAAAGTCGAATTTGAAAATGAAAATAGGTGCAGAGAGTCAGAATTCGGCTCAAAAATCACGCTCAGGTGTCAATTTTCCGATATTTCAGATATTTTGAAAACTGTAGGGGGGTTTGGGCAAAATATGACCCATCGCCGTTTTCAGTAATTGGCATATTTTCGGTATAAAAAGTCGGAATTTGAAAATGAAAATAGGTGCAGAGAGTCAGAATTCGGCTCAAAAATCACGCTCAGGTGTCAATTTTCCGATATTTCAGATATTTTGAAAACTGTAGGGGGGTTTGGGCAAAATATGACCCATCGCCGTTTTCAGTAATTGGCATATTTTCGGTATAAAAAGTCGTAATTTGAAAATGAAAATAGGTGCAGAGAGTCAGAATTCGGCTCAAAAATCACGCTCAGGTGTCAATTTTCCGATATTTCAGATATTTTGAAAACTGTAGGGGGGTTTGGGCAAAATATGACCCATCGCCGTTTTCAGTAATTGGCATATTTTCGGTATAAAAAGTCGTAATTTGAAAATGAAAATAGGTGCAGAGAGTCAGAATTCGGCTCAAAAATCACGCTCAGGTGTCAATTTTCCGATATTTCAGATATTTTGAAAACTGTAGGGGGGTTTGGGCAAAATATGACCCATCGCCGTTTTCAGTAATTGGCATATTTTCGGTATAAAAAGTCGGAATTTGAAAATGAAAATAGGTGCAGAGAGTCAGAATTCGGCTCAAAAATCACGCTCAGGTGTCAATTTCCGATATTTCAGATATTTTGAAAACTGTAGGGGGTTTGGGCAAAATATGACCCATCGCCGTTTTCAGTAATTGGCATATTTTCGGTATAAAAAGTCGTAATTTGAAAATGAAAATAGGTGCAGAGAGTCAGAATTCGGCTCAAAAATCACGCTCAGGTGTCAATTTTCCGATATTTCAGATATTTTGAAAACTGTAGGGGGGTTTGGGCAAAATATGACCCATCGCCGTTTTCAGTAATTGGCATATTTTCGGTATAAAAAGTCGGAATTTGAAAATGAAAATAGGTGCAGAGAGTCAGAATTCGGCTCAAAAATCACGCTCAGGTGTCAATTTTCCGATATTTCAGATATTTTGAAAACTGTAGGGGGGTTTGGGCAAAATATGACCCATCGCCGTTTTCAGTAATTGGCATATTTTCGGTATAAAAAGTCGTAATTTGAAAATGAAAATAGGTGCAGAGAGTCAGAATTCGGCTCAAAATCACGCTCAGGTGTCAATTTTCCGATATTTCAGATATTTTGAAAACTGTAGGGGGTTTGGGCAAAATATGACCCATCGCCGTTTTCAGTAATTGGCATATTTTCGGTATAAAAAGTCGGAATTTGAAAATGAAAATAGGTGCAGAGAGTCAGAATTCGGCTCAAAAATCACGCTCAGGTGTCAATTTTCCGATATTTCAGATATTTTGAAAACTGTAGGGGGGTTTGGGCAAAATATGACCCATCGCCGTTTTCAGTAATTGGCATATTTTCGGTATAAAAGTCGTAATTTGAAAATGAAAATAGGTGCAGAGAGTCAGAATTCGGCTCAAAATCACGCTCAGGTGTCAATTTTCCGATATTTCAGATATTTTGAAAACTGTAGGGGGGTTTGGGCAAAATATGACCCATCGCCGTTTTCAGTAATTGGCATATTTTCGGTATAAAAAGTCGGAATTTGAAAATGAAAATAGGTGCAGAGAGTCAGAATTCGGCTCAAAAATCACGCTCAGGTGTCAATTTTCCGATATTTCAGATATTTTGAAAACTGTAGGGGGGTTTGGGCAAAATATGACCCATCGCCGTTTTCAGTAATTGGCATATTTTCGGTATAAAAAGTCGGAATTTGAAAATGAAAATAGGTGCAGAGAGNTCGGGCCTTGCATAGTAGGCTCAGAAGTGCGTTCTGGCTACTAGGTACGACATACTATATATATATATATATATATATATATATATATATATATATATATATATATATATATATATATATATATAGATATATATATATAAAAGTGAATAGGAAATTCCTGTTGGTCAACTCTGCGCTTTCGCTCTCCCATAGTGCATCCACTATGGGAGATCTATTTCCTTCAAAAAGAATAATCGTGTGGCTTTATGTTTAAATAAACAATTTCAAGTACATTATTTGAATAAAAAACATGAATATAAATACAAGTATTAATTTTAAATGACTTGTTATAAAGAAAAATATGAAGTAGGAAAAATTATATGTGGAACCAGACAAAAACATTGGAACGCTCAGGTGATGAGAGGGTAAACAACCACCGCCATTCTAGCAGCACCAGCCGGTGATGTTCAACAACTGCCTCGTTGCAGCACCAAGGATCAGCTGACGCTATAAACACAACATACCGCCCTACAGTGCGGCAAGTCTCCCTACAACACACACCTCTGTTTTAATCACCGTTCCTCTATCTACAGCACAACGTAACAATCACCTTAGTAGCTCCGATCATCGTCAATATAAACGCGTCCACCAACATCTGTACTGGTGCAGTCATCGGGAGGACAAACCCTTCATGCAAACTGCACTTACTATCAACAAGACAAGATGTTCAGCACGAGCATTAAGGGACACAAACTGCACCTATCATAAAGAAGAAGCACCACCATTGACCGCCAAGTGCTCACATCAAGTCTAACTCTAAGAAACAACACTCAAGCCTTGACGCTTCTCCCAACATCCGGGGGAGAAAACCTTCACACAAACTGCACCTGTTTTTTTTTTTTTTTGAGACATATACAAGAGTTGTTCCATTCTTGTACAGCCACTAGTACGCGTAGCGTTTCGGGCAGGTCCCTGGAATACGATCCCCAGCCGCGAAGAATCGTTGTTACAACCAAGTACACATTTTACTGTTGCGTTAAACAGAGGCTACAGTTAAGTAATTGCGCCCAGTAAATCCTCCCCGGCCAGGATACGAACCCATGACATAGCGCTCGCGGAACGCCAGGCGCTGTCATAAATAAGATGACTCACAAGTGTCCACAGTGTCCGAAGGTATTCACCAGTCCTTCACATATGAAGACTCACATATTAGTGCATTCAGGTGATAAACCTCATGAGTGTCCAGAGTGTGGAAAGAGATTCAGTAAGCGTGGAAATATGAAGACTCACATGTTAGTGCATTCAGGTGAGAAACCTCATAAGTGTCCAGAGTGTGGGAAGAGATTCAGTCAGCTTGGAAATGTGAAGACTCACATGTTAGAACATTCAGGTGACAAACCTCATGAGTGTCCCGAGTGTGGGAAGAGATTCAAAAGTCTTGGAAGTGTGAAGACTCACATGTTAGTGCATTCAGGAGATAAACCTCATGGGTGTCCAGAGTGTGGGAAGAGATTCAATCAGTGTGGAACTATGAAGAGGCACAGGATGGTGCATGCCGATGAGAAGCCTTTTAAATGTGCCGAGTGTGGCAAAAAATTTAGAGAACGTGGAAATATAATAAAGCACATGTTAGTGCATTCAGGTGACAAACCTCATGAATGTCCGGAATGTGGGAAGAGATTCAGTCACCGTGGAAATATGAAGGCTCACAGGATGGTGCATACAGATGAGAGACCTTTTCAATGTGCCGAGTGTGGCAAAAAATTTAGAGAACGTGGAACTATAATAAGACATATGTTAGTGCATTCAGGTGACAAACCTCATGAGTGTCCAGAGTGTGGGAAGAAATTCTGTCGTCTTAGTGATATGACGAGGCACAAAATGACACATGCATATAATAGGCTAAACACTTTGAGTGTGGAAGATAATTAAGAGAATGTTGAGGGATAATGAGGCACATAATGGTATATTAACTTATCTTTAATCTAACAGTGTGCTATCACAATGTCAGTTGGATGTTCTTCAGAGGTATTTATATTTTGTTTGACAAATACACTTCACAATGAAAGGTAAAAATCTGAAGATTTTTATTACATTGTTTTTTCATGAAAGTTACATGACCAAGCAAGAACTAGAGAACCTGTCACTGTAGGAAAAAATAAATTGCTTTAAGTATAGAAATATCTTTAGTTTAGCAAAGATAAAACAAAGCTTTAAATGTTTTTCTTCATATTTATGTAAATAATAATGTGCTTTGTTTTTGCTCTATGTGGAAATTTATTTAAAATTTATTATACTCTGTTGCTAAGTTATGGACATTTTTGTTGTAATATCATTTAGCATTGGAGTTGGTGAAGAAGACAGTCTGAGACGTACTTAAGATGAGATCATTTGATTGGTAGGGAAATGTATGTTAATCAAGGATTTTTCTGATCAGATTTATTTGCAAACTGATGTCCATTTTTTTTAGGCCTATTTATGAGTTCTTCTCTTGATTATGAATATTTCACTGAAGAGTTTATTGAAGGCAGACTGGTATTTATAACTGTCTGTCAAGTGACTATGATATTTAAATTTATATTACTCTAGAAATTTATATCACTCTAAATTTACTAGAAATCTATATTACTCTTGCATAACTTTATCAGTTATGCTGTAATTGTCTGGGAATAATATTTTACCCAATTTACCTGAGGGCCACTAACCCTAGTGGCCTTGATGAGAACAGGAAGCCAATAGCTTGTTTCAGGTCCCCTCCGTCCCCCCATTTGCCTTGATCTTTTCCAGCTATGTTTTGAAATTCAGCAAAGTTTTGCCAGTTATGGCTTCGGCGTGTGGGCAGTTCCATCAATCAATAACCATGTGGGTGAAAAAGCCTGATTCACAGTTATATTAGCCTAATTGGCAACTATATTAGCCAGACTGGCATAATCCTCTCTGACAATTATATTAGCATGACTGTCAATTTATATCAAAGGGATATTTATTTATGTTGTAATGCTCGTGGATTCCATTACATCTATCAATGAAGAGTTTCAGATTAGGATAAGCATTTAGGAACAAGGTTTTGGACATGTAAATAGCACAAGAGAATTTGTAGAGCGAGTGTATATTTAGCATTTTCTGGGATTTAAAGAGAGATGCTGTGTGTTGTTTGAAGACAGTTTTATATTTCTGATAGCAGATTTTTGTTTGGTGATGATGGGCTGGAAGTAATTTGCAGTGGATGAATGAACCCCATGCACAGATACCGTATGTTGAAATACCATCCCTAATTTACAAAAAAGTGTCTAGATTTTTAACTCCAGCCATTGCATTGCTCTACAACAATTTGCTCTACAACATTTGAACTCCAAACCTTTCCTGATATTCTAAAAAAAAGCAATAGTAACCTTAGTCCATAAAAGTGGCAATCTCATTGAAGTCAACAATTATAGACATATATCAATTCTGCCAGTTTTTGTCTAAAATATTTTAAAGACTTAATCTACAAACAGCCTTACTCCTATTTAGCAAAACAAAATATACTTAGTTCTTGCCATGATGGCTTCAGGCCCAAAAGAGGACCACTCATGCATCAATTAGTATGATTAACTTGATATATGCAGCTCTTTAAAGAAATAGGTACCCTGTTCATTTATTTGTTGGCCTACATAAGACTTTTTGACACTGTTAACACATTAACCTTCTTAAATTACAACATTACGGAGTAAGAGGTCACTCCCTCCAATACCTACAATCTTGCCTCAGTGACAGGCTCTAGTAGTTCTCTGTGAATGATTCCAATTCTCCCACTCTAGCCATTAACACCAGGTGTTCCACCTGGCAGTATTCTTCGCTCTCTCGTCTTATGTTACCTTGAGGTGTTTTCAGGACTTAGCGCCCCCACGGCCCAGTCGTCGACCAGGCCTCCTCATTGCTGGACTGGTCAACCAGGCTGTTGGATGCGGCTGCTCGCAGCCTGAAGTATGAGTCACAGCCTGGTTGATCAGGTATCCTTTGGAGGTGCTTATCCAGTTCTCTCTAGAACACGGTGAGGGGTGGGCCAGTTATGCCCCTTATGTGTAGTGGAAGCGTGTTGAACAGTCTTGGGCCTCTGATGTTGATAAAGTACCTGTTACACCTCTGCTTTTCAATGGGGGAATTCTGCACATCCCGCCATGCCTTTTGGTCTCATGTGATGTTATTTCTGTGTGCAGGTTTGGGACCAGCCCCTCTACTATTTTCCATGTGTAAATTATTATGTATTTCTCCCACCTGCGCTCAAGAGAATACAGATTTAGGCTCTTTAGTCAGTCCCAATAGTTTAGATGTTTTACTGAGTGGATTCTAGCAGTAAAGGATCTCTGCACACTCTCCAGGTCAGCAATTTCTCCAGCTTTGAAAGGGACTGTCATTGTGCAGCAGTATTTCACTCTAGAGAGAGTATATGTTGAAAAGATGTACTCTTGAATCTTGAAAGATACATCTTGAAAAGTATCATCACTTGTATGGCATCTCTAGTGTGAATGGCTCTTGTTATCCAACCTGTCATTTTTCTAGCATTTGTCACGGTTACTTTTGTAGCGAGTAGATTATCCCAATAATATACTCGCTCCAAATGCATTGTTAATATTCCTGTCAACCTTTGGAGATGAATGAGGTGAGGTGTTGCCCCGAGCAACCCGGTGAGGTGTTGCCCAAGCATATAAGCGGCAGAAATAGCAAATAGTAACCAGTCTACTTTCAAGTGTGTTCTAGAGCAGACGCGAGATACTCTACCGACGCTCAGTACGCTCTCCCACATAGAGCTCCACGACTCCGGCCTCACTCAGCTCTCTGCTCTGCTCCAGGCTTTGTTTCAACGTCTACGACACTGCTGTATCCAGGACTACTAAATATATATGAAACACTAAACACTGTGTATTTAATCAACCCAACAAACGTACGTTACACTTTATTGTGTTCTTTATATGCAAGTTCATTCGACATGAGTACACCCAAATCCTTTACATTTCCTTTTCATTCTATGTAATGATTTGACTGCATTTTGTGCGTGGTTTCCATTTTTATATTTTCATTTTTTTCCGTAGCGCGTGAGCTGGAACTTATCTTCGTTAAACACCATATTATTTTCTGTAGCCCATAGAAAGACCTGATTTACATCTGATTGGAGGTTTGCCGTGTCCTCTATGTTGTCTAATCTAATAAAATCCTAGTGTAATCTGCAAAAGATGATACAGTACTATAGGTTGTCCTTGTTATGTCCGATATGAGAATGAGAAAAGGTACTGGAGCAAGCATGTACCATGGGGGACTGAGCTCTTCACGGCTGATGGACCGGATTTATTTTGTTGAATATTACACATTGGGTTCTACTAGTGTAGAGCCATCTACTATTTTTCCGGTAATTCCTTTTGAACGCATTTTATGTGCAATAACACCATGGTCACACTTGTCGAAGGTTTTGCGAAATCTGTGTAAATTACATCAGCGTTTTGTCTTCTATGGCATCTAGTGCCATGGATTTAAACTATTTCACACAGATAGATATATTAGACGAGGAGGTGGAGTAGCCATATACGTTAGGGACAATTTGAAATGTAGTCTCAAAGAGGGAATCAAAACTGAGCCACACACAGAAACTATTTGGATAGAATTAAACGAAAAAGCAAATAATATTATATTAGGAGTTATATATAGGCCACCAAATTTAGACAGAATGAAAGCAAAGCATCTATGGGATGAAATATCTAGGGCATCTAGATCTAACAGTATTTATGTCATGGGTGACTTTAATTTTAGTGGAATAAACTGGTTGAACAAAACAGGGAATAGTGAAGCAGAAGATTTTCTAGAATTAATTGACGATTGCTTTCTTACGCAACACATTAAGGAACCAACACGGGAAAATAATATTTTAGATTTAGTGTTAACTAACAGGGAAACACAAATTAATGACATCGAAATAGGGAGTGAGCTAGGGAACAGTGATCACAAAGAAATCAGATTTAGCATAGAATGGAATAGACCTGTAGGAGAAAATTCTGTTAAAGTGCCAGATTTTCGAAAAGCTGATTTTAATAGCCTAAGAAATTTTTTGGGTCAAATTGATTGGAAAGTCTTGGGTATGGGGTGTGGGCCGGTCTTGGAGCGAGACATGAACCCAGCGATAGGTGATGTAAATGGGGATTTCGATGTGGATTCAATATATAACTTATTTAAGAATATTCTAAACAAAGCACAGGAACGTAGTATACCACACAAATTGAATAGATCGATACTAATGACCCAAAGTGGATAACAAAGAATTTGAAAAACCTATAGGTAAAAAGAGAGCTTGGTACAAAAGGATTAAAAATGGGGAGGTCACTTTAGAACAGGAATTCGTACAACTGGTTAAAAATGTTAAAAAGAGATAAGGAAAGCAAAAAGAAACTATGAAGTTCGTATAGCAGGGCAAGCAAAGACAAATCCTAAAGGGTTTTTTCAGTTATATCGAACTAAGACTAGGGAAAGGATAGGTCCATTAAAAACTGAGACAGGTCAAATAACAGATAGTGATGAAGAGATGAGTAGTATTTTTAATAAATATTTTGTATCTGTATTTACTAAAGAGGAACTTAACAATATGCCTTCAGCCGAACAAGTCTATGTGGGTGGGGACGAGGACAGGTTGACGAGTTTAGCAGTTACCAGGGAGGATGTTCTTAAACAAATAGAAAAACTCAAACCAAACAAATCCCCAGGGCGGATGAAGTGTTTGCCAGGGTGCTGAAAGAATGCAAAGAGGAGCTTTGTGACCCACTGTCAATCATATTTAATAAATCAATAGAGTCAGGCAGAGTGCCAGAGTTTTGGAAAGTTGCTAATGTGATACCAGTTTTTAAGAAAGGAGATAGATCACTTGCGTCTAACTATCGACCAATTAGCCTAACGTCTATTGTGGGAAAGTTACTCGAATCTATAATAGCAAATAAAATTCGTCTTCATCTTGAAAAACATAAATTAATAATTGAGTCGCAACATGGTTTTATAAATGGCCGTTCATGTTTAACAAATTTGTTATCTTTTTATTCTAGCATAGTTGAGGCAGTTGATAGTGGTAAGGATTGTGATGTTGTGTACCTTGACTTTAGCAAAGCTTTGATACAGTGCCACATGAAAGACTGATTAAAAAGATAGAGGCTCATGGTATTGGGGGTGCTATATTAAGCTGGATTAGGGCATGGCTATACCAAAGGAAACAGAGAGTTAGTATAAATGGAGTCAAGTCAGAGTGGGAAAATGTTGTAAGTGGAGTGCCTCAAGGCTCTGTCTTGGGACCTCTGTTGTTTATAATATATATAAATGATTTAGATTCAGGTTTGAGTAGCAACATTTGCAAATTTGCCGATGATACGAAAATCGGTAGGGAAATTAATTCGGAGGAGGACTCACTATCACTTCAAGTTGATCTAGATAGGGTTTGAAATGGTCAAAGGACTGGCAGATGCAGTTTAATGCTGATAAATGTAAAGTTCTGAGGCTAGGTAATGATGATAGAGTTACAAGATACGAGCTAGATGGTGTTGAGATTGCGAAGTCGGATTGCGAAAGGGATCTGGGAGTTATAATTAGTAAGAATTTAAAACAAAAGGATCAATGCATGAATGTTCGTAATAAGGCAAATCGGACACTCGGATTTATTAATCGCAGCGTAAGTAACAAGACACCTGGTGTGGTTCTCAAGCTATATCTGCTCTGGTTAGGCCCCATTTAGATTATGCAGTTCAGTTTTGGTCGCCATATTATAGAATGGATATAAATTCACTTGAACGTGTCCAGCGTAGGATGACTAAGTTAATTCCCCAAATTAGAAATCTTTCATATGAAGAAAGATTAACAAAGCTTAATTTGCATTCACTGGAAAGGCGAAGAGTTAGGGGTGACATGATAGAGGTTTACAAGTGGATGAATGGACATAACAAAGGGGATATTAATAGGGTATTGAAAGTATCAACACAGGACAGAACGCGAAACAATGGGTATAAATTGGATAAGTTTAGATTTAGGAAAGACTTGGGTAAATACTGGTTCAGTAACAGGGTTGTTGATTTGTGGAACCAATTGCCGCGTAACATTGTGGAGGTGGGGTCCCTCGATTGTTTCAAGCATGGGTTGGACATGTATATGAGTGGGATTGGGTGGTTATAAATAGGAGCTGCCTCGTATGGGCCAATAGGCCTTCTGCAGTTCCTTTGTTCTTATGTTCTTATGTTCTTTATGTAAATGTTGACCATCGCCGTTTTCAGTAATTGGCATATTTTCGGTATAAAAAAGTCGTAATTTGAAAATGAAATAGGTGGCAGAGAGTCAGAATTCGGCTGAAAAAATCACGCTCAGGTGTCAATTATCCGATATTTCAGATATTTTGAAAACTGTAGGGGGGGTTTGGCAAAATATGACCCATCGCCGTTTTCAGTAATTGGCATATTTTCGGTATAAAAAGTCGTAATTTGAAAATGAAATAGGTGCAGAGAGTCAGAATTCGGCTCAAAAATCACGCTCAGGTGTCAATTTTCCGATATTTCAGATATTTTGAAAACTGTAGGGGGGTTTGGGCAAAATATGACCCATCGCCGTTTTCAGTAATTGGCATATTTTCGGTATAAAAAGTCGTAATTTGAAAATGAAAATAGGTGCAGAGAGTCAGAATTCGGCTCAAAAATCACGCTCAGGTGTCAATTTTCCGATATTTCAGATATTTGAAAACTGTAGGGGGGTTTGGGCAAAATATGACCCATCGCCGTTTTCAGTAATTGGCATATTTTCGGTATAAAAAGTCGTAATTTGAAAATGAAAATAGGTGCAGAGAGTCAGAATTCGGCTCAAAAATCACGCTCAGGTGTCAATTTTCCGATATTTCAGATATTTTGAAAACTGTAGGGGGGTTTGGGCAAAATATGACCCATCGCCGTTTTCAGTAATTGGCATATTTCGGTATAAAAAGTCGTAATTTGAAAATGAAAATAGGTGCAGAGAGTCAGAATTCGGCTCAAAAATCACGCTCAGGTGTCAATTTTCGATATTTCAGATATTTTGAAAACTGTAGGGGGTTTGGGCAAATATGATCCATCGCCGTTTTCAGTAATTGGCATATTTTCGGTAAAAAAGTCGTAATTTGAAAATGAAAATAGGTGCAGAGAGTCAGAATTCGGCTCAAAAATCACGCTCAGGTGTCAGTTTTCCTATATTTCAGATATTTTGAAAACTGTAGGGGTGTTTGGGTAAAATATGACCCATCGCCATTTTCAGTAATTGGCATATTTTCGGTATAAAAAGTAGTAATTTGAAAATGAAAATAGGTGCAGAGAGTCAGAATTCGGCTCAAAAATCACGCTCAGGTGTCAATTTTCCGATATTTCAGATATTTTGAAAACTGTAGGGGGGTTTGGGCAAAATATGACCCATCGCCGTTTTCAGTAATTGGCATATTTTCGGTATAAAAAATCGTAATTTGAAAATGAAAATAGGTGCAGAGAGTCAGAATTCGGCTCAAAAATCACGCTCAGGTGTCAATTTTCCGATATTTCAGATATTTTGAAAACTGTAGGGGGGTTTGGGCAAAATATGACCCATCGCCGTTTTCAGTAATTGGCATATTTTCGGTATAAAAAATCGTAATTTGAAAATGAAAATAGGTGCAGAGAGTCAGAATTCGGCTCAAAAATCACGCTCAGGTGTCAATTTTCCGATATTTCA
>WNGS01005087.1:18811-32555 GCA_020271785.1 Procambarus virginalis | reverse complement strand
GGGAACATAATGATTACAAATACCTGTTACTCAGATCACAACTTAATTGAAGTTATGACAACCATGGGGAATAGACCTTCAAAACCAGTCCAGATTCCCGGTGGAGGAGATTTCAGCAAATTCAACTTCAATAATAAACAGATAAACTGGGAGCAAATAAACCAGGACTTCACAGAAATAAACTGGGAAGAACAGCTAGGAAATGCGAACCTGAACCAGTGCCTGGAAAAAATAAGCTCAGTAGCACTAGAAATATGTACAAACCGCATCCCCTAAGAAAAAAGAGGAAGAGATGCAGATTGGAACGAGAACGTCGTTCCCTATATAGGCGAAGAAAACGAATCGCGGTACAACTTGAGAGTCGCACCCTATCTCAGGAACGGCGAAGAAGGTTAGGTAGCGAAATAGGAAAAATTGAACTCAAGCTACAAGAATCATACAAACGCAGGAGAGGGAAAGAGAGCAAAAGGCCATCAGTGAAATAGAGAGAAACCCGAAATATTTTTTCTCCTATGCAAAATCAAGATCAAAAACCACATCTAGTATCGGGCCCCTGCGAAAGGAAGATGGAACTTTCACCGATGACAACAAAGAAATGAGCGAGCTACTGAGGAAGCAATACGACTCTGTCTTCAGCGAGCCATTAAACGCACTAAAGATCGATAACCCAAATGAATTTTTCATGGATATGATACCAACATCAAATCATATATCAGACGTCACCCTATCCCCACTGGATTTTGAAGAAGCCATAAACAGTATGCCTATGCACTCCGCACCAGGCCCGGATTCTTGGAACTCCATATTCATCAAGAACTGTAAAAAACCACTATCGCAGGCCCTTCACATTCTGTGGAGACAAAGCCTAGATACTGGCGTTATTCCTGATATACTAAAAACAGCAGAGATAGCACCACTTCATAAAGGAGGAAATAAGGCAGAGGCAAAAATTACAGACCGATAGCACTAACATCGCACATCATAAAAATTTTTGAGAGAGTGCTAAGAAGTAAGATCACAAAATACATGGAATCACAGCATCTCCATAACCCCGGACAACATGGTTTCAGAACAGGGCGCTCTTGCCTGTCGCAGTTGCTGGACCACTATGATATGGCATTAGATGCTATGGAAGACAAACAAAACGCTGATGTAATTTACACAGATTTGCAAAAGCTTTTGATAAATGTGACCATGGTGTTATTGCCCATAAAATGCGCTCAAAAGGAATTACCGGAAAAGTAGGCAGATGGATCTACAATTTCCTGACCAACAGAACCCAATGTGTAATAGTCAACAAAATAAAATCCAACCCGTCAACCGTTAAGAGCTCAGTCCCCCAGGGTACTGTGCTTGCTCCAGTACTTTTTCTCATCCTCATATCGGACATAGACAAGAACACAACCTATAGCACTGTATCATCCTTTGCAGATGACACTAGGATCTTCATGAGAGTAGGCAACATAGAGGACACGGCGAACCTCCAGTCAGATGTAGATCAGGTCTTTCTATGGGCTACAGAAAATAATATGGTGTTTAACGAAGACAAGTTCCAGCTCATGCGCTATGGAAAAAATGAAAATATAAAAACTGAAACCACGTACAAAACTCAGGCAAATCATAACATAGAACGAAAAGGCAATGTAAAGGATCTGGGTGTACTCATGTCGGAAGACCTTACCTTTAAAGAACACAATAAAGTAGCCGTCACAACTGCAAGAAAAATGACAGGTTGGATAACAAGAACTTTTCACACTAGAGATGCTATACCGATGATGACACTTTTCAAAACGCTTGTGCTCTCTAGAGTGGAGTACTGCTGCACAATGACAGCCCCTTTCACTGCGGGTGAAATTGCTGACCTGGAGAGCGTGCAGAGATCCTTTACTGCTAGAATCCACTCGGTAAAACATCTAAACTATTGGGACCGACTAAAGAGCCTAAATCTGTATTCCCTTGAGCGCAGGCGGGAGAGATACATAATAATTTACACGTGGAAAATATTAGAGGGGCTGGTCCCAAACCTGCACACAGAAATAACATCACATGAGACCAGAAGACATGGCAGGATGTGCAGAATACCCCCGTTGAAAAGCAGAGGTGCAACTGGTACTCTGAGAGAGAACTCTATCAACATCAGAGGCCCGAGACTGTTCAACACGCTTCCACTACACATAAGGGACATAACTGGCAAACCCCTCACAGTGTTCAAGAGAGAACTGGATAAGCACCTCCAAAGGATACCTGATCAACCAGGCTGTGACTCATACGTCAGGCTGCGAGCAGCCGCGTCCAACAGCCTGGTTGATCAGTCCAGCAACCAGGAGGCCTGGTCGATGACCGGGCCGCGGGGACGATAAGCCCCGGAAGCACCTCAAGGTATCCTCAAGGTATGGTACACAGCGCGACTTTGCTCGGTCCATAGAATTACCCAAATCTACCCAAAAGTACACAAATCCTCCTAGCATTACGTAAGTAATGAAGAAATATGGTATATTTACTTACTATAATGTTGGTGCTACACGTAGAACATGATCAAACCTATTTTTACTCTGAAATAATCTAATTTCATAACGAAATTAGACGTAAATATGCGAGAGGTGACGCCATAGGAAGTCGACGGTCCAAGCCACAATTTTGTGGAGGGACTTATCCAAGATATATGGTCGCCTGGAGAGTGTTTGCTGCCATGTCAGCCTCCTGTACACAGTGATCCAGTCGTCGCATTTCATGGCTCAAATTGTCGCAAATTTAATTGGTGATATTAACAAGTAGAATGTATATTTATAATAATATCTTTCATAAACAGCCACTAAATATTTAATATTTATTAAAAAAAAAGTATCTGGAAGTTAAATCAACTCCACAGGACAACAAATTTGTTATATAGATACTAACGTTATTCGTTGGTATGCGTTCGCTATTTACAACAACTATTTACTCATGTCGTTTTCGTTCATAGAACACCGAACCCTACACGCTCTCTGATATATTGCATAATTAATAAAGATTCACAAATAAAGATTATATTTGTATATGTTATCAGAAAGGCAGAGATAAAATAGTTTTTGTGAATCCATCACAGAGATTATATCTTATTAAAGAGGAAAAAATATTCATATTTTAAACAAGGCTTTTTGGCCAACGCTCTCCCTATCGATGGGAACTGTGATCTTTCGAAGATCAATATTAATTTAATCTAGATATTGTAATAAACGAAGTTTTCTATGTCATCATAAAGACAGAAATAAAAGCTGCGTGTTTGGCATAAATATAACTGAAGTGAAAGTGAAGATATGGCCACTGCCTTTTGAACGAAAGGCGGTGGAATTTCTGATGGGGAAGGAAGACAATTGCGCACCGCGTTCCGCAAGGCGCGGTGCGGACAGTCTGGGTGGCATAAATAGCGCGGAATGGGAGGTTTCTCTCTCACTCCGCTCCCGTCACGGTCCGCGACTCAAGAAGCGTGTTCCATGACGATGTGTTCCGCTGTCCGCAGCTACTACTTTGACTTTACTGCCATTCTACTAGTAAGCCCTACCTTAAGTCGGCCTCTGGCCTGGGGTTATTTAGGAAATTCTTTCTCCTTATTCCTTGGCGGCTCGGCCTCTGGCCTGGGGTTATTTTCTTCTCCAAATTCATATCAGGCTTTCCCAGTCTCTATGTAATTTTCTGCCGCCTCTTTATTTCCAGCTAGGGTTTCCATTATGTTATGTTGTTCACTTATGGTGTCCTGACTGTTATACTTAGAGTTAGATTTGTTACATTCGCCTCACTGATAATTCTAGACAATAAGCCATTAGTTTTCTGCAGAGTTTGTTACTAGGCTACAAGATTACTTTTATTTTACAGCGGGTGTACATTTTAAGTTGTTTAGTGTACTTTGAGTTAGCCACGGCTATGTTGTACATTTGTTAAGACCTACTTAGAAGCCTGTTTTACTCTGCAGAATTATTTATACTGTACTAATAAATTTACGCCCCATACTGTTTGTGTCTTCCTTCCCCTGATCAGAAAATATGCCTTTTTATAATTGATGGCTCGCTCAGGGAGTGTGAAGGCCTGCACACAAGCCAATCAATTTTGTTATAATTTGCATGTATGAAAAGTAACATCATAGGTCTTTATGTCAAAATAAAGACGGATGTAGACGATAATGTAACTACAATTCAGGGAAACAAATCTTAAATGAAAGCAAAGATATGGTTAAATAAATAGCCAATGTTACACCATCGCCGGTATTCGGACAAATGAACAGTCGCATTAGTTGAAAGGATATGTTCCCAACCATGTCTGTCCCGCCCAGGATTCTTGATTGTGCGTCGAGAACAATTCAATTTCTTTCTTTATTATGCACCCCATACCCATCCCGTGGGCGGTGGTGTAAAGGATTACAGAGGCACATAATCGGTTCGGGAACTGAACCCTCTAGTTCGTTTAACTAAGCATATAACAATTTTTGACGCTAGTTACAAAATTATTAATGTTATATATACTTGTACACATTATCATACATACATGTTCATATATATATACGTATACTTATATACATACACATACATATTTAATCACACACACACAAGTACACACATCATATACAGATGACAGAAGACAGAAGTTAGGGGGGACATGATCACCACATTCAAGATTCTGAAGGGAATTGATAGGGTAGATAAAGACAGGCTATTTAACACAAGGTGCACACGCACAAGGGGACACAGGTGGAAACTGAGTGCCCAAATGAGCCACAGAGATATTAGAAAGAACTTTTTTAGTGTCAGAGTGGTTGACAAATGGAATGCATTAGGAAGTGATGTGGTGGAGGCTGACTCCATACACATTTCAAGTGTAGATATGATAGAGCCCAATAGGCTCAGGAAACTGTACACCTGTTGATTGACGGTTGAGAGGCGGGACCAAACTAGGTGAGTACATCAATAATCTTTTGTGTCACAAGTGATTCAACAAGAGGCTCACAACAGTCACTATACAAGGCACTTTACATCTATGATGAGTCACACAGTTACTAGTCTTGCTCCACACCCACCCAACTGGGCGGCAGCTTTACAGTCATGTGCTCCACACTCACCCAACTGGGCGGCAGCTTTACGGTCATGTGCTCCACACCCACCCAACTGGGCGGCAGCTTTACAGTCATGTGCTCCACACCCACCCAACTGGGCGGCAGCTTTACTGTCATGTGCTCCACACCCACCCAGCTGGGCGGCAGCTTTACAGTCATGTGCTCCACACCCACCCAACTGGGCGGCAGCTTTACAGTCATGTGCTCCACACCCACCCAGCTGGCGGCAGTTTTACAGTCATGTGCTCCACACCCACCCAACTGGGCGGCAGCTTTACGGTCATGTGCTCCATACTCACCCAACTGGGCGGCAACTTTACAGTCATGTGCTCCACACCCACCCAACTGGGCGGCAGCTTTACGGTCATGTGCTCCACACCCACCCAGCTGGCGGCAGCTTTACAGTCATGTGCTCCACACCCACCCAACTGGGCGGCAACTTTACAGTCATGTGCTCCACACCCACCCAACTGGGCGGCAGCTTTACAGTCATGTGCTCCACACCCACCCAACTGGGCGGCAGCTTTACAGTCATGTGCTCCATACTCACCCAACTGGGCGGCAACTTTACAGTCATGTGCTCCACAACCACCCAACTGGGCGGCAGCTTTACAGTCATGTGCTCCATACTCACCCAACTGGGCGGCAGCTTTACAGTCATGTGCTCCACACCCACCCAACTGGGCGGCAGCTTTACAGTCATGTGCTCCATACTCACCCAACTGGGCGGCAGCTTTACAGTCATGTGCATGCATTACCTACAGTAAGCAAATTTGGATACTTCGCTAAAATTTCGGGCAGCACATCATTATGAATGAAGTACTTACACATTTCTTGGACACTGTTGATGGTGTTATCTCTAAATTTCGCGATGTTTTCACATTCCATTATATAATGACGTAAAGTATGTGAATAGTTCTGCTGACAGAGTTTACATTTAGTCAAATCTACATCGTCTAGACCAGGGGTCTCCAAACTATGGCCCGCGGCCCACATCCGGCCCGCCACATAATTTCATCCGGCCCGCCAAACAAATCCCTGTGTGGTGACCTTGAAAAAATAATTATCGTACGAATGGCATCGCAGAATTATTCAAAGCTGGGGCTGCTGACTGGTGGCGCTCAGCCCGAATCAGTTTTCCTCTCTCTCGATAGTGTGACGCACAGATACTAGTACTGGTAGGTATGTGTTGTGCATTACAACCAATCAGTTGTGTATAACTGTATATTGTCGGGATGGAGGGCGAGTGGGCTTCGCTGCTTCTGTTTCAGGAGCACAAACACTGTACAATATTCTTTTCTCTGTACTTTGACAATACCTTTATCTTAGTTATACAAAATAGCAATAATACTATTGTAGCCAAAAATATTGTGAAGTATGAATGAAATCAAAATGAAGTATGTGAAATCTAACTATCGAGCAAATTTGTCTGATGATCACTTGAAATCAATTCTTACAATTGGCTCATCTAATCTGGAACCTGATTTTAATGAAATTTTGAAGTCAAAACGACAGTATCATTCGTCACACTAATTTGGTTGCATAAACTAAAGGCAGGAATCTATTTAGTTTACCCTAATTTTTTCCAAAAGATATGTTTTAATTTTTCCATGTTTATATTTTAATATTTGAGGAAATTAAATTACTGGCACTGATTTGTTTTTTGATTTTTTTTCATTTTTATTCCTTCGGCCCGCATAAATATGGGAAATATATAATGTGGCCCTTACATTGAAAAGTTTGGAGACCCCTGCTCTAGACCGAAAACAACTTTACTACTGGGACCCCTATATATATACCCTATATATTATATATATATAGTATATATATATATTATAATTAAGTATTTATTTTGGAAACAGAGGTGTATTTTAGTTACCCTAATTTGAGCACGAATATCATGGACTCATCCTGCGAGTGGTAGTTTATTGTGCAACCCATACTCATCCTGTTACCTTTAGTTTATTGTGAAACCCATACTCATCCCATAGTGGTAGTTTATTATGCACCTCATACTCATCCTGTGAGTCATAGTGCATTGTGAAACCCTTTCTCATCGTGTGAATTTTTGCTTACTTTGCTCTCTATACTCATCCCCGCCGTGATAGTTCCTTGTGCAACCCATACACATCCTGTGAGTGGTAATTCATTGTGTACCCTATACTCACCCTGCGAGTGGTAGTTAATTTTGCATCCCATACTTATCAATATCATGAAGTGTATTTTACCAGCATGGTGATATAATTAAGAATAAAGGCTTAACTGGATTACGGATCCATTTAAGGGCAAAATCAAAACAAATTTAAATATTCTAGGGCATAATCAAAGTAAGAGCCATCACTAATCATCGTGACAAATGGCTACTTCCGCCTTCGACAAGCTGCCGCCGGAGGTGCATGGGTAGTTTATTGTACATCCCCGCACCCCCAGCCCTGGGAAGGGCATGGGAATGTGGACATGTGGACAAATTCCACCCCCTCTCCTGTAATAAAAATTTAATAATAATATTGATGGAAAACTTACTATAATTCCGTAATGCTTGAAGGCGAAGGAATGACCCAGTAAATGTGTAAGTGTATTAATTATAAACCAAATTTTCGGATCTAACCTTCATTCTTTCTCAATGTGTTGTATACAATGATCTGATTATACATTGTTCTGTTGTGAACATTATATACAGTGCCTCAGGATATACATGTTATGAACATTATATACAGTGCGTCAGGATATACATATTGTGAACATTATATACAGTGCGTCAGGATATACATATTGTGAACATTATATACAGTGCGTCAGGATATACATATTGTGAACATTATTACAGTGCGTCAGGATATACATATTGTGAACATTATATACAGTACGTCAGGATATACATATTGTGAACATTATATACAGTGCGTCAGGATATACATATTGTGAACATTATATACAGTGCGTCAGGATATACATATTGTGAACATTATATACAGTGCGTCAGGATATACATGTTATGAACATTATATACAGTGCCTCAGGATATACATTCCCACAACAGTTAACTAACTTCCGGGTAACTACTTACTGCTAGGTGAACAGCAGTTTACCAAGCAGTGAACACCACCAGCCAGCCAGGTTACCTAGCAATGACCACCACCTGCACATCGCACCTCACCACCTCCTGGTACGATGGACAGAGCAACGTACACAATATTTCAAGACACACTATACACACTATTTGTTCATTTAATATTTCAAGTATAAGAATCAAGATATATTTAGGATTTAACGATTTTCCATTGTTTCAATCATACCTTTATTGCACTTTATCATCATTATTTACAGAGAGAAATTAACATAAAAATGTAGTCATTTTAACATACAAAACAGAAGTAGAACATATGTTAATTTGATGCAGGATCACTATTAATAAGAACCTAATTATAAACCAGAATATGTTCTGTATCATCAGAAATTTGGAAACATATAATATATATTAAAATAATTATAATCAAAGTATTTATTTAGTAAACGTATTTCAGTTACCCTAGTTAGTTCTGAGAACACAATTTCTTGCAGCAAGAATTTCTTCCCACCAATCTGAGAGGTGCTAATGAGATCAGACTCGACCCACTGGACAGGTCATGAACAACAGTGAACTACTTGAACACTTATTGAACACTGGCAATTACTGCCCTCGACACTGGCAGTATCAAAATAGATTTAATATGTAAGTGAACAATAAAGATCTAAGGTTAAAAATTCAACATTAATCTACAAAAATCCTAAGATATAGAATTGGATATAAGGAGGAACTTAAAAGTAAGATTTAATTAAAAATACAGTCCGCGGTTGTGTGCGGTCGCAGTGTAAGCGCTCTTAGATATTGTGAAATTGTACTCAACTGCTACAATTATACTGTGCAATTGCGTGTTGGGGAAATGGCGTAGGGGATCTGCCTCAGTGATAGTGAATCCTGCACTAAGACTGTCGATTATAAGAGTGAAGACGACTTTCAAGTACAAGATGATACCAGGCTTTACCAAGTTGCAATATCCAAAAAGAAACGGCGTGCTTTTCACAGACAGCGAGACAGTGAAGATGAAATGGAAAAAGAGACAGAAAAATTGCTGTGATTCACGACAGAAGAAACCAGTGATGAAAACTCCCAGGAACTTTCAACAAGCAACCTTAACCAGCAGGACGCAAGACACGCAGATTAATAGAGGGAAGCGGCTGTTATTTCCTACAACATGCCAACTGAACTTCCATCAAAAGCTGGAGTGGACGATATGTCTGGCTAAGGAGTGTTTTGAAAATGATCCACTATTCAAGGAGGGACTTCACCGGCCCTACATAACAGTTGGGACAGAAAAGGCCGTGGAACAACTAACGACGGTTGGGTTTGAGAAGATTGTCATGGGTACTCCGGACGAAGGTATGATGCACACCAAGATCATAGTTTTTAAGTATCCAACTTATTTGGGTCCTGATTATCTTCTTCTCAACAATGATAGTGATAGACAAACAAAGCCAGGTTGTTGCCATGGTAAAGGGTGAGGCTCCAGACATGATTTTTGTACAAGGACTAGGCTACAAGAAAGATACAAAATACACTGAGAAGCCCCATATTAATCATGAAGTGTTCTTGTTGGGGACATTTGGCTTGGAAGTGCCAGTTTGACCCCAGGTGTCAGTATTGTGGTAAGAAACACGACTCGCGCGAGTGTAGTGTCAAGATTGAAAAAGGTGAAAAATTCGTCCCATCTTGTTGCAATTGTCGAGGTAGTCACAATGCTGGTTCCTATCTATGCCCCATGAAGCCTCATCTGAGAGACTCCAAGACGGGTCCTACAAGCAGGATAGATGTATCCTCAAATGAAGAAAAGATTGTGCAGCAGGAACATGCAGGAAACAGCTGGAAGCCAACGACAGCCCCCCGTGAACAGTGTTTATTTAATTATTTATTTATTTATTTATATACAAGAAGGTAAATTGGGTTTGTGAGAATACAATGAATAGGACAGTATTACAATCTTGTAAAGCCACTAGCACGCGCAGCGTTTCGGGCAGGTCCTTAATCTAACAGATAATTTTAAGTAGGTAAGTTCTATCAGAATTGATAAATGATAACAAATACATTGCAAGAGAAAAATGAGATGAGAGAGCTTTGTAAGTATATTAAAGCACATTGTTATATTAAAGCACAGATTGATTACATTGACAGCTTGATGGGTAGTTTAAAAGATTAATAGACACTATACAGCAGATTGACAGCACATATAAGACAGCAATGATCACTATGGTAAAGAATTTCAGATTGGGTACATAAAGATTGGGAGACTGGGTAGCAATAGATACAGATAAACAAGATTAATAAACACCATACAGCAGATTGGCAGCACATATAAGAAGACAGCAATGATCACAATGGTGAAGATGTTCAAATTGGGAACATAAAGGTTGGGAGATTGGGTAGCAATAGATACAGTGCAATTTTAAGGCAAACGGTGAAAAACTATGAAGATGAAATTAGGTACTTTTTAGTATTGATTTTGAATGATGTAAAAGTTGGACAGCTTTTCAATTCAATAGGGAGTGAGTTCCATAAACTGGGTCCCTTTATTTGCATAGAGTGTTTACACAGATTAAGTTTAACTCTGGGGATATCAAAGAGATATTTATTTCTGGTGTGGTGATAATGGGTCCTATTACATCTGTCCAGGAAGAGTTTCAGAGCAGGATTTGCATTTAAGAACAGGGTTTTGTAAATGTAGTTGACACAAGAGAATTTATGGAGTGAGATTATATTTAGCATGTTTAGGGAGTTAAACAAGGGGGCTGAGTGTTGTCTGAAAGCAGAATTTGATATTATTCTGATAGCAGATTTTTGCTGGGTGATGATGGACTTGAGATGGTTTGCAGTGGTTGAACCCCATGCACAGATACCATAGTTGAGATAGGGATAGATTAGTGCATAATATAGAGAGATGAGAGCAGAGTTAGGTACATAGTATCTGATTTTGGAGAGTATACCAACTGTTTTAGAGACTTTCTTAGTTATGTGTTGTATGTGAGTACTGAAGTTGAGTCTCTTGTCTAAGAATAGGCCAAGAAATTTTCCATCATTTTTATTGCTAATGTTTACATTGTCTATCTGAAGCTGAATTGCATTTGTAGATTTGCTTCCAAATAAGATGTAGTAGGTCTTTTCTATATTAAGTGTTAGTTTGTTGGTTGACATCCATAAGTGGACTTTTTTAGTTCATTATTAACAACATTATTTAGTGTATGTGAGTTGGGGTTAGAGTAGATGAGGGTAGTATCATCAGCAAACAAAATAGGTTTCAGAATGTTAGAGACATTAGGCAGATCATTGATGTATATTAGAAATAGAAGAGGTCCCAAGATGCTGCCCTGTGGCACTCCAACGGTTATTGGTAGAGTGGGAGAGGTTATATTATTGATGGCTACACATTGGTGTCTATCACTAAGATAGGATTGGATATAGTCCAGTGCATGGCCTCGGATTCCATAATGATGGAGTTTACGTAAGAGGTAATTGTGATTAACAGTATCAAAGGCCTTTCTCAGGTCAATGAAGAGTCCAATCGGAAACTCATTTTTGTCAAGGGCTGAGTAAATTATATCAAGGAGACTAATAATTGCATCGTTGGTACTCTTTTGGGAGCGGAAGCCAAACTGACAGGGGCTAAGAATGTCGAGTTTTACGAGATAGGAGTAGAGCTGTTTGTAGATAATTTTTTCAAATATTTTTATAGAATGGGTAGGTTCGATATTGGTCTATAGTTGTTTATGTCTGCCGGATTACCTCCTTTATGAACTGGCGTTACTCTTGCTTTTTTAAGGACATCAGGGATAGGCGTCCACTCTGGTCACCTTGTTGAGCTGCCGGTAGTCCGTGCATAATCGCCAGGAGCGTCTGGTTTGGGGACCAAAAGGAAGGGCGAGCACCAAGAGCCCTGGCTCGGCCTGATGAGGCCGTGCTAGAGCAAGAAGTCGACCTCCTTACGGACGATGGCCTTCTTTTCCGGACTCATCCGATAGGGTTGAAGGCGAATGGGGGTGTAGTCCGTCAACTCGACATCATGGTAAATGGCATCAGTCTGGGTCGGGACCTCCCCAAACAGACTGGAGAATTCGTCAAGCAACGACTACACCTCGTCACGTTGGGACATCTGCAAATGGGACAGTCCCTCCTCCACAGCATTCACAGAACTAGAATTATTGAGAATGAGATTAGTTGGGTCCCCAGAACAATCATCCCCTCCCTCACTGGAAATGGAAACATTGGTTAGTGCAATGGGCCTGGGGCCCTGGAACTTCTTCAGCCGATTCACGTGTACGAGCATTACCTGCTTACGCTTATCAGAGTGTCTCACTTTGTACATGAGGTCCCCAGTCTTCTCTGTCACAATGTAGGGGCCCTCGTACTTGTGGGACATAGTGCTCCCCAGTCGAGGCTTTAGTACCAGGACAGGGTCACCGGGCTGAAATACCCGCAACTTAGCCTTGGCATCGTTCCGTTCTTTCATATTCTCTTGGGCCTTCCCAAGATACTTTAGTGCCGCAGCCTTGCAGTCCTTGAGTCTCTGGTGGTGTTGCGCAAAGAAAGCCGAACCTTCGGTTAACGTTACGTTCCCTAACAGATTCTCCTGTAACATTTGCAAGGGTCCACGAACTTTATGGCCAAAGACTAACTCAAAAGGAGAACAACCCAGTGAACTTTGCAACCCCTCCCTAGCAGCAAACAAAACATACGGCAAGTTCTCGTCCCAGAAGGTATGGGAACTCTCGCACGATGTCTTCAACATCTGCTTCAGAGTTAGATGGAACCTTTCAATGACCCCCTGACTCTGTGGATGGTATGGGCTGGAAACCTTATGAGTTATTCCATGGTCCTTACAAAATTGTTAAAAATATCAGACTTAAAGTTAGTACCATTGTCAGTCTGCACAACCCGAGGCAGTCCAAAAGTGGAAAAAAATTGCAACATACGAGCAACAACAGTCTTTGCTCGGATGTTCCTTACAGCAAACGCCTCTGGGTAACGAGTCGTGATACACATCATCGTAATTAGGTAAATATTACCAGACTTAGTTCTAGGTAATGGACCAACACAATCCATTACCACATGAGAAAATGGTTCCTCCGGCACGACAATAGGCCTTAGAGGAGCTTTAGGGGGAGTTTGGTTTGGTTTCCCAACAAGTTGACAAGCAATACATGCATTACAAAATTTTGCCACATCGCTTTCAGCTTGGGCCAGAAAAAGTACTTGCAGAATTTATTTATTTTATATGTGGAAGTAATAAAAATTAAATTTTTTCCCAATATCAAAGCTTCTTTTTCTTCCTATTCCTGGTGATCCAAAATGGATTTTATGATGACTTATTAGAGGACTTATGATGACCTATTAACTACCAAATAAAATACGGTTACAAAATTTAAAGAAAACTAATAAGATCATAAGAACCTTCAAGTGAGGTATTTGGATAGAACTTTTGTGCCAGAGATAGGGGGAACAGGTTAAGTGTTTGCTATCCGGGCGCTGGAATTGGTGATATTGTTAACAACATGGCTATTACGGCTGAAAATGGGAACATCCACATTATTTGTTTAAGTACCCGTAAAAATGATGTGGGACAAGTTAGGAGT
>WNGS01005087.1:0-10519 GCA_020271785.1 Procambarus virginalis | reverse complement strand
AAATAATTATGTTTATTCAGGAAAGGTACATACACATAGAGATTTTACATAAGTGGATCAATTTATAGATAGAGCTAGTACATACAATGCCTAAAGCCACTATTACGCAATGCGTTTCGGGCAAGAAAACATTAATATCTAAAACTTAATACTAATTGGACAAAAAGAATAAAATGTTTTGAGAACAGATACAAATAAAGGTACAAAAAAAGGGGGGAACATGACTGAAAAGCAGCACAAATACAATATGTAGACAAACAGCGTTGATAAAAAAAAAAAAAAATAAGACATGGGTTGACAATAGAGGGGTAAGGTAGGTTACAGGGAGTTTATCAGGTAGTGTTTAGTTTTAATCTTAAACTGGTTGAGAGAGGTACAGTCTTTAACATGGTTGGGAAGGTCATTCCACATTCTGGGTCCCTTGATTTGTAGAGCATTTCTAGTTTGGTTAAGTCGTACTCTTGGAATATCAAAACTGTATTTATTTCTGGTGTGGTGCTCATGGGTTCTGTTACAGCTTTCAATGAAGCTTTTGAGGTCAGGATTGGCATTACAGTTCAGCGTTTTATATATGTATAATACACATGAGAGAATGTGCAGTGACTTAATATCTAACATATTGAGAGATTTGAGTAGGGGTACCGAGTGATGTCTGGGGCCAGAGTTGGATATTGTCCTAATAGCAGCTTTTGTTGAGTAATTAGAGGACGTAAATGATTTTGGGTAGTAGAACCCCAAGCACAAATACCATAGTTGAGATATGGATAGATGAGGGAGTAATAGAGAGTCACCAGGGCAGGGCGGGGTACATAATATCTGATCTTAGAAAGAATGCCAACAGTTTTTGAAACTTTTTTTGATATATTTAGAATGTGTCCCTGGAAATTAAGCTTGTGATCAATGAGAACGCCAAGGAATTTGCCATCTAATTTGTTACAAATTTGGGTATTGTTAATCTCGAGATTTATTTGGTTAGAGGATTTATTGCCAAACAGAATATAGAAAGTTTTGTCAATGTTAAGGGTGAGTTTGTTGGCAGTTAGCCAAAGATGGACTTTATTAAGCTCGGTATTTACTGTGGCATTTAGAGCAAGGGGGTCAGGACTGGAGTAAATGAAGGTTGTGTCATCAGCAAATAGAATTGGTCTAAGGTGTTGGGAGGCATTTGGAAGGTCATTAATGTAGATGAGAAAGAGGAGAGGGCCAAGTATACTGCCCTGAGGAACACCAATGTTGATGGGTAGGGTAGGAGAAATTGAATTGTTCACAGAAACATACTGGAGTCTGTCAGTAAGGTAAGATTTGAGGTATTGCAGGGAGAGTCCTCTGACTCCATAATGATGTAATTTAAGAAGAAGGTTTTGGTGGTTCACAGTGTCAAAAGCCTTACGCAGGTCCACAAATAACCCAACAGGGAACTCATTTTTATCAAGAGCTGCATGAATTAAGTTAATCATACTAATAAGTGCATCGTTAGTGCTTTTTTTAGGTCTGAAGCCATATTGGCAAGAGCTAAGTATATTGTGCTTGGCTAGATAAGAGTAAAGCTGCTTGTAGATTAGTTTTTCAAAAATTTTTGATAAGTTAGGCAGGATTGAAATAGGTCTGTAGTTGTTAACATCAGTGAGATCACCACATTTGTGGACAGGGGTTACTCTCGCTTTTTTTAGAATATCTGGGAAGGTTTGGAGTTCAAGTGACTTGTTGAAGAGCAATGTAATTGCAGGGGCTAAGGATCTGGAGGCTTTTTTGTAAATTAATGTCGGAATCTCCTCAAGGGCACTAGACTTGGTTTTAAGGGAAAGGATTATCTCATTGACATCAGTGGAATTAGTAGGCTTTAGGTACAGAGACTGTGGATAGTTACCTGAAAGGTAGTCCTTAACCTCAGTACTGGAAGAAGGAATATCATTTGCAAGGGATGACCCAATGGAAGAGAAGAACCTATTGAACTCAATAGCAGAATCAGATGCTGAAAGCTGACCATCGTTATTTGACAGGAGTGTTGGTTTGTTGTTTAAAATCTTCTTTGATCCCAAGATTTGTGAAATTGTGCTCCAAGTTTTTTTAATGTTGCTCTTTATTTGGGTAAATTTATCTTCGTAGTATTTAGTTTTGGCTCGTCTAATTATCTTAGATAGCAGTAAAGAGTAATTCTTTGAGAATTCTTTAGAGACGGTTCCTAGCCTATACTTCTTCTCAAGGTCATGTTTTTTATTAATGGATTTAAGTATTCCCTTTGTAAGCCAGGGATTGTTAAGCCTTTTGGTAGTGACTTGTTTTGTAAGCATAGGACAGTGGGTGTTATAAAGGCTTAGAGTTTTTTGAAGAAAAGATTGTACTGCTAGGTTGATGTCCCCTATGTTACCTAACTCTGACTCCCAGTTGACATTATCAGCAGCAGTTATAAAATTGCCTATAGCAGATTCATTGTGCAGCCTAAAACTTATCTCCCTTGACTCTAGAGGTGGTTTGTTAATGTTAGTTAAGAGAAATGTGGGGTAATGGTCTGTAGTACTGTCGGTGATTATACCTGAAGTAAGCGGAGAGGTTATGTTGGTCCAGATGTGATCTAGAGTCGTGGCAGTACTATCAGTGATTCTGGTAGGTCTAGTGATTAAGGGTATGAGGAAGCAGGAATTCATACAGTTGAGGAAGCTAACAGTAGTAGGGTGCTCAGGCTCGCAGAGGTCAATATTAAAGTCCCCTGCGATAATTAGATGGTTTTTGTTAAGTCTGTTATCGAGTATTAGATTTCTAAGGTTTGAATTGAATTCGGGCACATCAGTGTTAGGAATCCTATAGACTGCTCCCACAGACAGGATAGATTCGGTACCCTTTACTCTGAAACTGGCGAAGATATACTCCCCACAGCAGTCTCTAGTTCTAATTACTTTTAAGCATGTTAGTTCATGATGGTAGTAAAGAGCAGTACCACCACCTCTCTGAGTTTGACGACAGTTGTGAATTGCCAAGTAGTTAGGCATGTTAAAGAGTTGAGTAGTATCCTCTTTCAACCATGTTTCAGTAAGTACAATAAAAGTGAATTTGTTGTCAATAGTTTCAATTAAGGCACTAACATCATCGAAGTGTTTACCTAGGGATCTAACATTTAAGTTGATTACAGAGATATTGTGATTATGTGATAATACATTGTTTACATCATTTGCTGTAAAATATCTGCAGTTCAGATCATTAAAGTGATGATTGTCATAGATAGTGGATAAGAGGTTTAGTTCAGGGTCTAAACTTGCCTGCATAATAAGGATGGTTGCAGGAATACAAGGCAGGAATGGCAAATTACAAAAAAGAATTAAGACATAAAAGGGGAAATATATATAAACAAGTCTATACAACACACAAACAAAATGAACAAAAAAAGAACAAAAAATGAGGTAGCTTACAGGTACTCTCAGGTACACTAGCTGTAAGTAAATAATTTCCATAAATGAGACACAGGCAAAGCCAGTGGTACAATGGAGTAAGAGAGGATGGCGAGGCTAGGCAACCTTAGTAATAAATGAAATCAGTGAAAAGTTGAGTAATAAACATAGGTTAATTTAAGCTAAGGATTATTTACTAAAAGTAGTAAGTTATGACCGTATACTTAAGAGGCATGAAGATATAATTAAGCACTCGGTTAATTGTGCCCAGAAAATGACTAGTAGAAGGTAAATTAAAAATTAATTAAAAAAGTGAAACAAAAAGAAATTAGGATACCTAGCCCGCACTACGTGACAAGGGGATTAATTATGTTGACTCATTGGGAGCGCTAATAAAGTTAGACAGACCACATTGGTTGAGGAAGGTGTTGAGGTTATCCTCATTAGTAATTGTAAACATTTTACCTGTTGATGTTTTCCTAACTTTAATCAAGCCATCTCTAACGAAGCACTGATGAATCGCGTCTGGGTTTTGATGACGGATTTGACGCAGGCGGTAGAGGAGGTGCTGTCTTTTTCTAGTCAAGCACTCGTTTATGTAAATTCCCTTTTTTTGGGACGCAGCTGTTTGGACAAGATGAGATTTAGTGGACTGGGAGGCCAATTTCAGTCGAATTTTGCGCTGGTTGTGTCCAGATGGGTTAGTTTTGCCTACTCTGTAGGCAGCAATAATGTCAGTTTTGTCTAGATTGACCTGCAATTCTTGTTTTAAGAGATTCTGAACAATTTCAGTACACTTTTCACCTTCGCGTTCAATTGGAATAGCTTGGGACGACACAACTACAGAATCAAGCAGCTTTTGCTGATCTTGTTCATCCTGGGTGACGGAACGTTGGGCGGATAAAGTATTGATACTTGCAGTCATTTTGCTGAGAGCTTCCTCTTGTTTTTTTATGGTTTCATCAGATTTCAGACGAAAGTTTTCCTCACGGAGACCATTCAAGTCATGCTGGAGTTGATCACGGCTAGCCCTTAAGTTTCTAATATCATCCTGGAGGAGGGTTATTTCTTGCTGTTGTTGCTGGAGGTTCGAACAGTTGGCTTGATTTTCGGATTGAGTAATTGTAAACATTGTGACTAAAATGTAATCTATTTCACTTGAAGTTATAATAATTTCTGTGGGTTGGAAGAAAACGCACCACGTGGGGGCTTAATTTATTAATAATTATATAAATTAATTACTTAACATAATAATTACAAATTACAAAATTAATTATTATATAAATTACTTACAAAGTAATTAATATGAAATTTATCACAAATTAAAATAATCATAAATGATTATTAAAGAAGTTCTTGCATGAAGAAGCATAGGCTAATTATAACGACTAAATGGATAAATAAATACTGCCTCATAACGGTCCGTAGAATTACCCAAATCTACCCAAATCTACCCAAATGTACCCAAATCCTCCTAGTATTACGTAAGTAATGAAGATATATGGTATATTTACTTACTGTAATGTTGGTGCTGCACGTAGAACATGATCAAACCTATTTTCACTCTGAAATAATGTAATTTCATATCGAAATTCGAAGTAAATATGTAGCAGGTGACGCCATAGGAAGTCGACGGTCCAAGCGACAAAATTGTGGAGCGACTTATCCAAGATATATGGTCGCCTGGAGAGTGTTTGCTGCCATAGCAGCCTCCTGTACACAGTGATCCAGTCGTCGCACTTCTTTGCTCAAATTGTCGCAAATTTAATTAATGATAATAACAAGTAGAATGGGTATTTGTAATAATATCTTTCATAAACAGCCACAAAACATTTAATATTTTTTTTTAAAATTGTGTCTGGAAGTTAAATCAACTCCACAGGACAATGATTTTGTTATATAGATACTATCGTTATTCGTTTGTATGCGTTCGCTACTTAAACTACCCATGTCGTTTTCGTTCATAGAACACCGAACCCAACACGCTCTCTGATATATTATTTAATTAATAGAGATTCACAAATAAAACTTATATTTTTATAAGTTATCAGAAAGGCAGAGATCAAATAATTCTTGTGAATCCATCACAGAGATTATATCTTATTAGACAGGAAAGATATTCATATTTTAAACAAGGTTTCTTGGCCGACGCTCTCCCTATCGATGGGAACTATGACCTTTCAAAGATCAATGTTAATTTAATCTAGATACTGTAATAAACGAAGTTTTCTGTCATAACAAAGACAGAAATATAAGCTGTATGTTAATACTTTAGCATAAATATAACTGAAGTGAAAGTGAAGATATATGCCTTTTATGGCTATCTCAGGGAGTGTGAAGGCCTGCAAACAAGTGAATCAATTGTGTAATTCATTTGCATATATGCAAAGTAACATTAAAGGTCTATATGTCAGCATAAACACAGATCTAGACGATAATGTGACTACATTTCAAGGAAATATATCTTAAATGAAACCCAAGATATGGTTAAATATATAGCCAATACCACACCATCGCCGGTGTCCGGACACATGAAAACTTCCATTGCATCAGTGTCCTGCCAGGCGGGCAATACAGGCTTCACAATTCAGAAAAAAATTGTAATTCGGAGAGATGCGTTGATAAACGCAAAATGTTTTATATTTTAAATACAGATACAAACTTTGTTTTCAAACGTTTATTGTAACAATATCTCAAGTATAAGAACCATGATATATTTTGGATTTAACAATTTCCTATAAAGTTGCAATGCTACCTTAATTGTATATGATCATCATCATATGCAGACATAAATTAACTTATAAAATGTTGAGGTAAAGATACACGTATGTTAATTATGACACAGGATCGCTCTTATAAGAACTTAATTATAAACCATAATATTATAACTATAACAATTCACTGTGTTGGGGACAGGAAACCACAGTATATTCATACACGATAGGCTTTTATCAAGGTCATCCTTAAGGTCGAATTACTGACCCCGCCTAGGATGCAACCCCACAACAAGCTGACTAACTCCTGAGTACCTACTTACTGCTTGGTGAACAGTCGCATTACGTGAACCCATACTCATCCTGTTGCCAGTAGTTTGTGCAACCCATACTCATCCTGTGACCTGTAATTTATTGTGCAACCCATACTCATCCTGTTACCAGTTGTTTGTGCACCCCATACCCATCCTGTGACCTGTAAATTATTGTGCAACCCATACTTATCCTGTGACCTGTAGTTTATTGTGCACCTCATACTCATCCTGTAAGTCATAGGACATTGTGCAACCTTTTCTCATCGTGTGAATCTTTGTTTACTTTGCTCTCCATACTCATCCTCTGCGCGATAGTTTCTTGTGCAACCCATACCCATATCATGTCACTGGAAACGGGAGACCTTCCGGAAAGACAGCTAATGTAGTCCCAATTTACAAAAAGGGTGACAGGCAAGAGGCACTGAACTACAGGCCAGTTTCCCTAACTTGTATACCACGGAAGGTAATGGAGAAGATTGCGAGGAAAAGGCTCGTAGAGCATGTGGAGGGAAACAGCTTTGTAACTCTCCACCAGCATGGGTTCAGAGATAGTAAATCGTGCCTCACAGGCCTAATAGAATTCTATGACTATGCAACACAAATTAGGCAGGGAAGAGAAGGGTGGGCAGACTGCATTTTCTTGGACTGTCAGAAAGCCTTTGACACAGTACCTCACAAAAGGCTGTTACAAAAGTTGGAGCAACAGGCAGGAGTAAAAGGTAAGGTGCTCCAGTGGATAAGGGATAGTATCTAAGTAATAGGAAACAGCGAGTAACAGTGAAGGGGAAGGGATCCGAGTAGCGAGATGTCACCAGCAGGGTTCCACACGGCTCTGTACTCGGACCCATCCTGTTTCTAGTATATGTAAACGACCTTCCAGAGGGTATAGACTCATTCCTCTCAATGTTTGCTGATGATGCAACAATTATGAGAAGAATCAAAACAGATGAAGATAGACAGAGACTACAGGACAAGCTGGAGGAATGGTCTAGAAAATGGCTGCTAAAGTTCAACTCAGGAAAGTGTAAAGTAATGAAATTAGGTGAAGGGAGCAGAAGGCTGAACATAAGGTACCATCTGGGAGGTGAAATCCTGCAAGAGTTAAATAGAGAGAAAGATCTGGAGGTCGATATCACACCGAACCTGTCCCCAGAGGCCCGCATCAAAAGGATATCATCAGCAGCATATGCTAGACTGGCCAATATAAGAACTGCCTTTAGAAACGTGTGTAAGGAATCGTTCAGGACCCTGTACACCACTTATGTAAGACCAATCCTGGAGTATGCAGCTCCAGCCTGGAGTCCATACCTAGTTAAACACAAGACGAAGTTAGAGAAGATTCAGAGGTATGCCACCAGACTGGTCCCGGAACTGAGAGGAATGAGCTACGAGGAAAGGCTAAGGGAGCTGAACCTCACAACCCTGGAAAACAGAAGAGTAAGGGGAGACATGATAACCACCTACAAAATTCTCAGGGTAATTGAGAAGGTGGACAAAGACAAACTCTTTAGCACGGGTGGAACACGAACAAGGGGACACAGGTGAAAACTTAGTACCCAGATGAGCCACAGAGACGTTAGAAAGAATTTTTTCAGTGTCAGGGTAGTTAACAAATTAAATGCATTAAGTAGTGTTGTGGTGGAGGCTGACTCCATACACAGTTTCAAATGTAGATATGATAGAGCCCAATAGGTTCACGAATCTGTACACCAGTTGATTGACAGTTGAGAGACGGGACCTAAGAGCCAGAGCTCAACCCCCGCAAACACAACTAGGTGAGTACAACGTGTGAGTGGTAGTTCATTGTGTACCCTATCCTCATCCTGTGAGTATAGGGTACACCATAAGTTCATTTGTACTTTATACTCATCATCAAGAAGCGTATTTTACCAGCATTGTAATATAAATTAAGAATAAAGGCTTAACTGGATTACGGACTCATAATCAAAATAAGAGCCATCACTAATTATCATGACAAACGGCCTAGGCTCCACTTCCGCCTTCGACAAGCTGCCGCCGGAGGTGGGTAGTTTATTGTGCACCCCCGCACCCCCAGCCCTGGGGAGCGGGCATTGGAATGTGGACATGTAAACCATTACCCCCCCCCCCTTCTAGATGTTACTACTGCTCGGCTTAGACTCGGTTACAAGTATCTCTGGGAATTCTCATTATCTGCTGATGTAGACCTGACCAAATGTAAACTGTGTCAACAAAATTATTCGCACACCCTCCGTCACTATGTGATGGAGTGCGAAAAGATACGTGAATTTAGAGACAATTCTATAACCAATGTTCCAGCGATGTGTAAATATTTCATTCAAAATGATCTGCTACCAGAAATTTTAGCCAAATATCCCCAGTTTGCTAACTGTAGGTAGTAACTGAGTGATTGTAACCTATCCACCGCTGCCCACTGGATGGGGGGCGGTGTGCAGGACAAACATATAAATTGTGACACTAGCTCTCCACATATGTCAGTTGCTTAATTTAGAACCTGTATTTGAGGTCGATCTCGAACCCATTGTTGATGTGACGACTTATATTGAATTTTGTAACTAGCTCATCAAGATTGTAACTTGCTTAGCTAAATGAATTGTGGGGTTCAGTCCCTGAGCCCATTATGTGCCTCTGTAACCCTTTCCACTACCGCCCACAAGATGGGTATGGGGTGCATAATAAATGAACTAAACTAACTAACCCCCCCCCTCACTCATCTTGTTAACAATAATACTAATAATAATAAAACTTAAACTAATAAGATTAATAAAAATATTGTGCATAAAAAATAAAATATTACTGTAATACTCTTGTGCTTGAATGAAGATGAAGGAAAGACCCAATAAATGTGTAAGCGTGTTATAAACAAAATTTTTCGATCTAACCTTCATTCTTTCTCAATGTGCTGTATACCATGAAATGATTATACATTGTTCTGTTGTGAACATTGTATACAGGGCCTCAGGATATACATCCCCACAACAATGAACTAGCTCCCAGGTACCTAATTACTGCTAGGTGAACAGCAGGTCATCTAGCAGTGAACACCACCTGCCAGCTCACCTAGTAATGAACACCACCTGCACATCGCACCGCACCACCTGCCAGCAGGTGCAGAAGTACGATGGAGAGAGCAAAGTATACAATATTTCAAGTATAGGAATAGAGATATATTTAGGATTTAACGTTTTCCTACAAGTTTCAATAATACCTTTTTCTGGGCGGAGAGAAAAACAAACAGGAGCGGGGGGATAATTAAACAATGCCAGAGATAAATGATTGGCACAGCCAGTACAGTATGGATAAAATATATTGTGCATACGCAGAGGGCATGAAAATTATTTAAGATTTTCCAGGGGTAATGACATGCTAGTGCCTAGTACATGTAAAGTCTGCAACCCCCAACTTGCACCAGTAGTGAGCACTTGACATATGGTAAGTAGCTGCGGGCAGCCCTAGACTTGGGGATCCGGCGCAGCACCCCCCCCAAATTAAAGAGAAGCGTAGGCGAAACATGTGGGGCTCGGAGAGCTTAAGAATGAAATGATTATACATTGTTCTGTTGTGAACATTGTATACAGGGCCTCAGGATATACATCCCCACAACAATGAACTAGCTCCCAGGTACCTAATTACTGCTAGGTGAACAGCAGGTCATCTAGCAGTGAACACCACCTGCCAGCTCACCTAGTAATGAACACCACCTGCACATCGCACCGCACCACCTGCCAGCAGGTGCAGAAGTACGATGGAGAGAGCAAAGTATACAATATTTCAAGTATAGGAATAGAGATATATTTAGGATTTAACGTTTTCCTACAAGTTTCAATAATACCTTTATTTGATGGTTCTACATAGCCTTCCCGGCATGGTGTCTTCTTTGATAATTGCTTATTAAAAAGCTTCTTTAAAATGGTGCGTCTCCTTAAAGTCATATTGTATTTTGGACACAAAATGAGTAAAATCCTTTCCGATTGGAGTTGATGTGTACATGGGTGGTACAGATAATTAATAGTGATCGACACAAATCAGAGATGCGGATGTCATAGTGCTTTGGGTACTGTTTATGGATATGTGACCCAGTGGAGGCAAGGACATTAATGGAACAAAA
>WNGS01005086.1:0-15699 GCA_020271785.1 Procambarus virginalis | reverse complement strand
TGAAAGACTTTTCAGTTTATATCTTAAGTTTATCGGTAAGATTAATTGTATAAATTTTGCCCATTGTCTCCGCTTCCACCGGGGATCGAACCCGGAACCTCACGACTACGAATCCGAAGCGTTATCCACCCAGCTGTCAGGCGCATGGGTAGAAAAGCGGCTTAACTACCATGCCGCTTATCTACAACTATACTTGGCTTTCCCAGCTACACCAACACTACACAACGGGGCGGAGGCAGGGAGGAGATACACCTCCAGTAGCCGTCGCCCCTCGAGCTGGGACCACCATCAGGGAGCCGGTCGGCCGAGCGGACAGTAGGCTGGACTTGTGATCCTGTGGTCCTGGGTTCGATCCCAGGCGCCGGCGAGAAACAATGGGCAGTTTTTCTTTCATCCTATGCCCCTGTTGCCTAGCAGTAAATAGGTACCTGGGTCAGCTGTCACGGGCTGCTTCCTTGAGGGTGGAGGCCTGGTCGAGGACCGGGCCCGCGGGGACACTAAACCCCGAAATCATCTCAAGATAACCTCAAGATAACCATTGCTACCACAGAATCAGTTAATGTGATCATAACATTTAAGGGAGTAATCAAAGTTGCAGGCGAAGAGTCACAATAACGTGGCTGAAGTATGTTGACCAGACCACACACTAGAGTTGAAGGGACGACGACGTTTCGGTCCGTCCTGGACCATTCTCAAGTCGCTTGTGATGAGGAGGTAGAGAACGGGAAATAAATAGGCAAGAGAGAGGCGAGGAGGAAAGTAAGGTGTAGAGAAAAGTAGTAATAATGAGAACTGCAGAAGGCCTATTGGCCCATACGAGGCAGCTCCCATTATAACGAAGAAAGGTAATAGGATAAGCAGAGGATAGCAAGGGAGCGTAGGAGAAGACAATGAACAGAAAAAGGGGAGAAGAGAGTTGCTCTTGATCAAAGTTGCTCTTCGAACATTGATATAAACCCGACCGCATCATTTCACCCATTTCCAGGCACCGAGAGGAAGCTCGCAGCAAAGTCCAAGAAGTCCCATTGATACTAAACCCCGTATTGACTCGAGGTTATCAGCTAGAGAGACTCGATATCACCGAGCCAAGCCAAACAGGTACCAAGCCCACTATACATTACCTTCTCAATATTAATGCAGAGTTCTACTGTTAAATGGAAAGTGGCGTCTTATTGCGGTGCTTCAGCCTGCTGCCCACAATATAATTAACATCTTTATGGACAAAATTAACATTGAATTTTGCCAAATCTTAAGTAATGCAATAAGGACTCGTTACAGTGAGGCACTGGTCATATTCACCGTCTCACGTGACTGGAAATGTGTTCCCAGCGACCTCTCGAGCTCTACTGCCAATTAACTCCTTACAAAGTGGTGTCTGTATATTCGCACTCAAATTGTCTATTAAAATCTCTATAGGCCTCATGTCTATCGCTCTCACGTGCCTGCCATATTAAGAAAATAGTGTGTTTAGGAATTCCTAGTAAATGTGCCAGCTTTAACCAAGGCAAATTATCATGACTTGTGTAAGTCACTATTTTAATATAGACCTTTACGTGTTCAAGAGAGAACTTGACAAACATCTCCAAAGAATACCTGATCAACCAGGCTGTGACTCATACGTCAGGCTGCGAGCAGCCGCGTCCAACAGCCTGATTGACCAGTCCAGCAACGAGGAGGCCTGGTCGACGACCGGGCCGCGGGGTTGCTGAGCCCAGAATCACCTCAAGGTAACCTCAAGGTAGCCAGCCACGAGCTGACGGCGTGTCCCCGTGCTGACGACTTCCTCTTCCTCAGATTTTGTATAACAATAATCTGAGAGGGGAACAAATGGAGATTATTTTAATCCAATGCCATAACTCTACAATCTGGGGGACACTGTAGCAGACGGCATGTTACACTTCGGGCCCCCTCCCCCCCCCAAATATATTTCCCCTTTCGAATGATAAGCAAAATGTAAATTTAATTTAGTGCTGTGCACCTGTTTCCTCCGGCCATCACTAATTATTGATGCAAGGTTCACGGACAAAGTTTCTGGTTGGGTAAGCTGTGTACCCTGTGTACACAGCTGTGTACACAGGGTTGGGTAAACTGTGTACCCCGAAATCATCTCAAGATAACCTCAAGATAACCCTGGGGCACGCCGCCTGCGACCTACCATTACCTTTAACAGACTAGGAACAGTTCAGGATGAAAGGTGTCCCTTGTTCACAAACTTAAACTTGCTTTAACAAAGATAAATATACAAACAACCTTTCAGTGGCCGGGATTTAACTATTCAATGTCGTTTTCTAAAAAGTCCTCCGCCCACCAGGACCTAAACGTCTCACAAACAACCCATCAAGGACGGCTTTTTTAATGAACAATTCCACAAGGGCCGTGACGAGGGTTCGAACCTACGTCCGAGAGCATCACATTAGCTGCCTAATTAACTGCGCTACGACGGCTTTTTTTGTTTTATCTACAAGGGTCCTGTTTAGTGTCTTTCAAACCTAAAGCTACATCAACTTTTGTAGCATTTATAAAACGGCTATAAAACTGGTCTGACATTTGACAAAAAAGCTACTTTTTAGGAAACTAGGAATGAACAGGGGGGGGGGGGGGGCTTATAGCTGGCTGGGCCGAGTGTGGCGAGGCAATGATGCCAGCCACCGTCTCTATCGCAACCTCCCGGCCTCGCATAATGGCCTCGTTGAGCCCTTAATGAGCGCTAATGGCTTCACCCAATACCGATTCATAATTAGTGTTTCAGCCATTCATCATGCTCCACAAGGTGCCTTTACCAGCAGATTAAGCTTGCTATTTCCTTGCTTCCAGTTTTAATCTACGCCTCAGCGTTCCGACTCTCGCCCAGTCTACTACATTACCTTTAATTTGATATTTATTGGAGATATCTTCACACTAAACCGTCAAATGTTAATAATAAAACTATTAAATATTAAATAAATATTAAATAAAACCTTAATAATAATAATATTATTTTTACCACAAACGTGGCCTTCATTTATACCGTGCTAACCAGTATATACACAATTTATCGACACAATCGACCTGAGAATGGACGGACAGAAACGCCGTCGTCCTTTCACTTTCTAGTGTGTGGTTTGGTCAACAAAATATACAATGTATTCTCACCGTCATGGACAAGAGCAAGAGAATTGTTATACAATATAGTGTAGCGAGCCTCGAGCCCTTTACCACAAAAGGTGATCCAAGTGCTTTTACAATGGTAAAATGTATACCCGCACTCCCGTCTGTCCTACACAAACGAGATTATCTGATGTACTCGCCTTGTTGTGTTTGCAGGGGTCGAGCTCTGGCTCTTTGGTCCCGCCTCTCAACCGTCGGGTTGATGTGTATTTCCTGAGGTGAGGGGCGGGAGAGGGGTGAGGGGCGGGAGAGGGGTGAGGGGCGCGAGAGGGGTGAGGGGCGCGAGAGGGGTGAGGGGCGCGAGAGGGGTGAGGGGCGCGAGAGGGGTGAGGGGCGCGAGAGGGGTGAGGGGCGCGAGAGGGGTGAGGGGCGCGAGAGGGGTGAGGGGCGCGAGAGGGGTGAGGGGCGCGAGAGGGGTGAGGGGGCCACAGATGTCACCCCCTAACCTCTCCACCCATCACAGCCATACTGATCAATCACGTCCAATCTGCAGTCGACCGCACCATTAAGACCAATCCGTCTAAACACAGGCACACGATGAAACTTTAATCACCGTCGAGCACAACAGCCAAGCAAGAGCCGACCAGTTATCAAAGGCAAATCCTCAGTTAATGAGAATACTCACTCCTCGCATCCCCCGCGCCTCTGTTCCCGTGCTGGGGAACCTCTGCCCCCGTCCCGCTCCCAAAGAACAAATCTGCTTGTTCTCCCTGACTTTGTTCTCAAGTCACTGCCTCTCCACAGTCTGTGTGCCATGCACATGCGCTTACAGGCACAGGTGCGTATGCAACATTTTCCTTCCATCTTCCCGAGTTAAGCATCATCTTTCCCACCATCATACCTACGTCGACTGTCATCCATGCCGCTCGCATGTCCCTCTCAATACCTACCTTCATACTTAACCCCGTTCTCTCGTCTGCTTGATACCTGCTTGATGGGGTTCTGGGAGTTCTTCTACTCCCCAAGCCCGGCCCGAGGCCAGGCTTGACTTGTGAGAGTTTGGTCCACTAGGCTGTTGCTTGGAGCGGCCCGCAGGCCCACATACCCACCACAACCCGGCTGATCCGGAACTTCTCTTAGAAAATAGTCCAGTTTTCTCCTGAAGATGTCCACGGTTGTTCCGGCAATATTTCTTATGCTCGCTGGGAGGACGTTGAACAACCGCGGACCTCTGATGTTTATACAGTGTTCTCTGATTGTGCCTATGGCACCTCTGCCCTTCACTGGTTCATTCCTGCATTTTCTTCCATATCGTTCACTCCAGTACGTTGTTATTTTACTGTGCAGATTTGGGACCTGGCCTTCCAGTATTTTCCATGTGTATATTATTTGGAATCTCTCTCGTCTCCTTTCTAGAGAGTACATTTGGAGAGCTTTGAGACGATCCCAATAATTTAGGTGTTTTATCTCGTCTATGCGTGCCGTATATGTTCTCTGTATTCCCTCTATTTCAGCAATCTCTCCCTACTCTGAAGGGGGAAGCGAGTACTGAGCAGTACTCGAGACGGGACAACACAAGTGACTTGAAGAGTACAACCATTGTGATGGGATCCCTGGATTTGAAAGTTCTCGTAATCCATCCTATCATTTTTCTGGCTGACGCAATATTTGCTTGGTTATGCTCCCTAAACGTTAGATCGTCGGACATCATTATTCTCAAATCCTTGACATGCTGTTTTTCTACTATGGGAAGATTCGACTGTGTTTTGTACCATGTATTATGTTTCAAATCCTCCTTTTTGCCGTACCTGAGTACCTTTCATTTCCCTCGCCCTTCATTCCTTCCTGCACTACACCATATTTCCTCCATAAAATTTTACTTCAGCTAATCTAGAGAATGGAACCAATTATTATATATATTCAAAGGCTCCTAAAATTACTATTTCCCTTTGAGTCTTTTCGTCATTAATACACGAAGTGCCTTCAGGAGCCCAGCGGTGGTCCTTGGACCATACTCAGCCCTCAACCTTAACTGGGATTATCAACACATTAAATAGATCATTGAGGTCCAATAACAGCAGATCCAAAATACTGTGGTCCCGGGAGAATTAGACAAGTCCTATATTTCCTAACAGTCAAGATCGACCAAGCAAGATGACGCAGAGGGCAGTACATCCCCACACTCAAAACGGCGGCCATGTTAAATAATTTTAAGCGCAAAGAATGAGCAGAAGAAAGGACATAAGGGGTGGCGTGAGACGCCTGGCAACACTGCAGGCACGGGGGAGAGACTGGAGCCAAGCATGGCACTGGAACACCACCCCAACATGTGCCAGAGGCAGTTGCCGCGCCCACAACATGCCAGCAATTAGTGCCCCCTACACCACCACCACTACTACACCAACACTACACCAAGCCAAAAGCAGCCACCAGCGATGGAGGGAAAACAGCCACATACCTCGAGGTGATTCTTCACAGTCAGATGCAATGTTTGAAGACATCAATTTTAGAGAAAATTTGGAATCAAAGAACAATCCCTCTATGCAGGCGACGAGTCACAATAACGTGGCTAAAGTATGTTGACCAGACCACACACTAGAAGGTGAAGGGACGACGACGTTTCGATCCGTCCTGGACCATTCTCAAGTCGATTGTGACTCACAATCGACTTAAGAATGGTCCATGACGGACCGAAACGTCGTCGTCCCTTCACCTTCTAGTGTGTGGTCTGGTCAACAATCCTTCTATATCCACCCCCCTCCCCCCCCGAGAAAATTACCAAAGCTGGCGAGAGCAAATTCCAACGATTTTTTCAATCCTATACCTGATATTGCTTTCATGGCTTTTAAGGTCAAAATATGACAGTAGACAACTAGGAGGAGACAACGTAGTGAGAGCCTTGCCTAACAAGACCAGTGTGGGAAAAACCTGCTGTGATTGATATAAGAGGAGACTACCAGGGACTTGTACTGAACTAAATTAAAAAATTACTGTATGCAAATTAATTCAACTAAAATCTCTAGCTAGGGTCGTAAATCCTAGCTCCTCTTTTCCTAATGACAGATAATGGGCTGTAAGGGGCAGGTGGGGTGAGTGAATTAGTTGATAGGTTGATTGTAGTTCCACGTCCACCTGCCAACAGGTATCTCACATCAGCTTGTATTTTATACAAGGATAAGATTTTATAAATTCAGTTATATAACTGAACACTGGCTCTGTTTAAATCAGAGATTTAAACAGAAAACAGGTGATTAAAGACTGGACTGTTGATTTTCCTTAAACAGGTGATTAAATCAGAGATTTAAACATACACAGTCTAGCCTAGCACCTTAGCAATTAACAGCCAATACATTTATACTATAAACAACTTAAATTGTAAATTGCAAAGTATGATAAATGACCTTAATGTATGGTCTGAGTACTGTTACTGAGTACTAAAATTATTCAATTAAATGAACTTTATGATTACTTAAAAATTAACTAAGCAAGCAATTGTTAACTTAATTTATATATACAAGTATTTGCAATGTATATGATCAATGTATATGATTTAATACAGTCAGCTTGTTGAATCTCTTCCTATACTCTGGACACTCATGATTATTAGTTTACTTATTGTGACAATCTTCTCTGACACTGGACACTCATGAGGTTCAGAGCTTGGATAAGATTCTGCTGTACCACAATATTAATAATAAACTCACAGAAATATGAGGCGTTGCCTCGCCTTATTACCGACTATCAGTCTTATAGAATATTAATGTTATACTAGCTTTAATTGGCCAACTAATACGCTACAGTAATAACACTCAATAAACTTAGCTGAAGCCGGGTGCCTGTCTGACAAAGTGTGCCAGACTGAAGAACTCTCTTGGCGAGTTTAGGCACGATATTTTAGATTACAGCGTTGCTGTATGATCTAGTAGCGTCGCTACGGGATTGGACTGCGTTGCAGAAGATAACAATGAAGATTAGGGATGAGATTAGGGATGAAGGTGGAGACCGCGTCACTAAATGCTCCACTCTACACTTATAGATATAAATGTTCTAGGATTTTCCTTGTTGATATATTGTCCAGGTACTCCCCCAGTTCTAGAGAGTGTTCACTGGTGATAATGATATTAGATAAGGTGTCCTTGAGCTGAAAATGTTCGCTAAGGGACCGTCACGTGTACACTCTTGTGTAAACATACGTGTTCTGCCTCCGGGCTGTGGTGGGCGCTTCTTGTTCCCAAGATGCCCCTCCCACTCTCCCTTGAGGGGTTACTTACAATGAATATAGATGGATTATTTTTACAGTCTAGACTTATGATTGAGATAAGATGTGATTATAATAAAATTAGATATAGGATTTAAAGATTATAAGTAGTACTTGATAATACCACTGACTCTTAATAAGGATTCGATTTTATCTCTACCGGATACTACGTCATGTTCCAATAAATTTTTAATTAACAAATCCTTCTAGAAGCTTCTGGATCCTGGAAAGAACATGCACTAAGTCACGTAGGCATCTATAGGGCCCTATGGCGTACGTGATCCAAGCGGCATTGTCTAGGATCAAGCTATATATAATGAATCTATTGTGATTCTGATATGATTCTGATATGATACAGATTTGATATAGATATGATATAGATATGATTTGATATGATATTGATATGATATAGAAATAATACATTTCTTAGATGATTATTAGATATGGTGGGTAAAAATTTCCCACAACCAGGCCTGAGAGATCTTGCCCCTCCACGACAAGCTTGCGTTACACCAAGCGATAACACGGCAGACTAAAAATTGTAAATTGTAAATCTAATCTTCGCTATCGACGATGAGCTCATCACAGACGTTCTCTGATACGACGCGCTGTGACCGCGTGGAACATTCATTTAATACGGCCAAGCTATATAGATGTCGTACCTATTAGCCAGAACGCACTTCTCAGCCTACTATGCAAGGCCCGATTTGCCTAATAAGCCAAGTTTTCATGAATTAATGTTTTTTCGACTACCTAACCTACCTAACCTAATCTAACTTTTTCAGCTACCTAACTTAACCTAACCTATAAAGATAGGTTAGGTTAGGTAGGGTTGGTTAGGTTCGGTCATATATCTACGTTAATTTTAACTCCAATAAAATAAAACTGACCACATACATAATGAAATGTGTAGCTTTAACATTTCACAAGAAAAAAATTAGAGAAAATATATTAATATAGGAAAACTTGGCTTATTAGGCAAATTGGGCCTTGCATAGTAGGCTGAGAAGTGCGTTCTGGCTACTAGGTACGACATAGATATAAATATATATACAACGTTGAAGTTCACTATTTACATAATTGTGGCATCGATTAGAAACCGGCAATCTATCTTTGTGGAAGATAAGAAAAAAACAAAAAATCATTCAGTAAGGTACTAAATGGCTAGGAAACAACAAAATGCTCAAACGACCACCAACAGTGAAGAAAAAACATTGAAATATTTCATATATAAATCAGACATTAAAGAAGTCACTCTTAAGGACAGATACTTAAAACTGAAATCCATCAATATGAAAATGCTAAATGCTTTCCCCCCCCCATGTGAAAATTCCAATGATAATACCTCCAAAGAATACCAGATCAACCAGGCTGTGATTCGTACGTCAGGCTGCGAGCAGCCGCGTCCAACAGCCTGGTTGATCAGTCCAGCAACCAGGAGGCCTGGTCGACGACCGGGCCGCGGGGACGCTGAGCCCCGGAAGCACCTCAAGGTAACCTCAAGGTAACCTCAAGGTAAGGTAACCTTGTTACATTGCTATGTGAATTAGGGTGTATCTACCTTGTATCTCACACCCGTCTACTCCCACCTCCCTTCTCCGTTATTTCCGCCCTTCCTCTCGCTAATAACCTTTTGTCTCCCTTCTTTCCAGTCTTTCTTTCCTCCGACACTACATTCCACATGGGATGGGATTTCGCCGCCCTCTCGTCCCCGTGATATTGAACTTTGCGAGATGGTGCCGAGGGCTTCAAGGGTCCCAGTGTTGAGGGATATTACTGGCACTCCTCGTCACCCTTACCAGCCCTAGTGTTAGCCTCGAGCCCTGACGCTACCCTGCTTACCTTCCAACACGCCGCAAGCAGCCGCGGCCAACACGCCGCAAGCAGCCGCGGCCAACACGCCGCAAGCAGCCGCGGCCAACACGCCGCAAGCAGCCATTTTTTCTGCTACTACTACTGCACGTCCGGCCGCCAGTGTCATCTTGCGTACAATGTTTGAAAAATATTTAGAATTTGTAAATCTGTATACAAACTACATGCGTCTACTTCCTCCCGCTTCTTTTAAACGTATTTATCTGTGTTGAAGCCTGGCCCCAAGCCGGGCTTGGGAAGTAGAAAAACTCTTGAAACCCTCTCCAGGTATGCCCCGGGTACGCGTCTAGCACTGCTCCTTACCGACCCAAAGTAAATCCATTTCAGGTGAAAATCTCCTGAGTACACCCACTCTCTGCGTGCTGGCACAAGGCAGAATAAACAAAAGATCACCCAAGAATATGTAATAAGATTACATGTTCACGAATGTTGCACTTTATGTCCCCGAGCTCTGGGGGGAAAGGGAAGAGCTTGGGGAAGGGGGAGGAGGAGAGCTGGGGGAAGGGACAAGAGAGCTGGGGAGGGGGCTGGTTGATACCTGGTTGATACCTGGTTGATGGGGTTCTGGGAGTTCTTCTACTCCCCAAGCCCGGCCCGAGGCCAGGCTCGACTTGTGAGAGTTTGATCCACCAGGCTGTTGCTTGGAGCGGCCCGCAGAGCCACATACCCACCACAGCCCGGCTGATCCGGGACTTCTCTTAGGAAACAGTCCAGTTTTCTCTTGAAGATGTCCACGGTTGTTCCGGCAATATTTCTTATAGTCGCTGGGAGGACGTTGAACAACCGCGGACCTCTGATGTTTATACAGTGTTCTCTGATTGTGCCTATGGCACCTCTGCTCTTCACTGGTTCAATCTTGCATTTTCTTCCATATCGTTCACTCCAGTACGTTGTTATTTTACTGTGTAGATTTGGGACCTGGCCCTCCAGTATTTTCCACGTGTATATTATTTGGTATCTCTCTCGTCTCCTTTCTAGAGAGTACATTTGGAGAGCTTTGAGACGATCCCAATAATTTAGGTGTTTTATCTCGTCTATGCGTGCCGTATATGTTCTCTGTATTCCCTCTATTTCAGCAATCTCTCCTGCTCTGAAGGAAGGGAAGTGAGTACTGAGCAGTATTCGAGACGGGACAACACAAGTGACTTGAAGAGTACAACCATTGTGATGGGATCCCTGGATTTGAAAGTTCTCGTAATCCATCCGATCATTTTTCTGGCTGATGCGATATTTGCTTGGTTATGCTCCCTAAACGTTAGATCGTCGGACATCATTATTCCCAAATCCTTGACATGCTGTTTTTCTACTATGGGAAGATTTGATTGGTTTTGTACCCTGTATTATGTTTCAGATCCTCATTTTTGCCGTACCTGAGTACCTGAAATTTATCACTGTTAAACATCATATTATTTTCTGCTGCCCAATCGAAAACTTTGTTGACATCTGTTTGTAGTTTTTCAATGTCTTCAGCAGAGGTAATTTTCATGCTGATTTTTGTGTCATCTGCGAAGGATGACACGAAGCTGTGACGTGTATTTTTGTCTATATCAGATATGAGAATAAGGAACAGTAGCGGTGCAAGGACTGTACCTTGAGGTACAGAGCTTTTAACATCGCTTGGACTCGATTTTATCTGATTGACTGTTACTCTTTGTGTTCTGTTCGACAGGAAATTGAGTATCCAGCGTCCTACTTTTCCAGTTATTCCCATTGACCTCATTTTGTGAGCTATCACCCCATGGTCACATTTGTCGAAAGCCTTTGCAAAGTCTGTGTATACAACATCTGCATTTTGCTTTTCTTCTAGGGCTTCTGTGATTTTGTCATAGTGGTTGAGTAACTGTGACAGACAGGATCTTCCCGCTCTAAATCCATGTTGTCCTGGATTGTGCAATTCATTGTTTTCCATAAAACTAGAAATTTGATTCCTAATCACTCTTTCAAACACTTTTATTATGTGTGATGTTAGTGCAACTGGCCTATAATTTTTTGCCAAGGCTTTACTCCCCCCCTTGTGCAACGGAGCTATATCTGCAGATTTAAGTGCTGCTGGTATCTCCCCTGTATCCAGGCTCTTTCTCCATATTACGCTGAGTGCTCTCGCTACTGGTACTTTACATTTCTTTATGAATATTGAATTCCATGAGTCAGGCCCAGGGGCTGAGTGCATGGGCATATTGTCAATTTCTCTTTCAAAGTCTTCCGAGTTTGTGGTAATATCCGTTATATTATCTGCAGCTTGAATGTCATTCATAAAGAAGCTGTCTGGGTCATCAACTTTCATGTTGTTAATTGGTGTGCTAAACATAGCCTCATACTGGCTTCTTAGAATTTCACTAATCTCTTTGTTGTCCTCTGTGTACGTACCTTCATTTGTAATTAACGGTCCAATACTGGTCGAGGTTTTGGATTTTGATTTAGCGTATGTGAAAAAATATTTCGGATTTTTCCTTATCTCTTGTATAGCTCTCTGTTCCAATTCCATTTCCTCAGACTCATATGATCGCTTCAACGTTTGTTCGATTTCTTCGATCTCCCTGCTTAGGCTTATTTTCCTTGCTTGTGATAGTTGTGTCTGCCGAAGCATTTCCGTAATTTTTTTCCTTCTCCTGTACAGTCGTCTGCGTTCTCTTTCTAGAGTGTTCCTCTTTCTGCCCCTCCTCACCGGCACGTGCTTCAAGCAGACCTTGTAAGCTTCAGCTGTCAGTTGAGCTATTCCCTGTGTGGGAGTTTTGTCGCTTAAGACCGTCTCCCATTGAATGGTTGAAAGGTCTACATTTATTTTTTCCCAGTCAATCCTCTTATTGTTGAAATTGAATTGATTGAATATTCCTTCTCGCTTGTTGGGTCTCTTAGATCTACTACCGTTATTTATGCTAGTTCGCACTTCAATGAGCTTATGGTCTGAGTATGAAGTATCTGAGATTGTTATGTCTCTGATTAGTTCATCATTGTTTGTGAATAACAAGTCTAGTGTGTTTTCGTTCCTAGTTGGTTCTGTAATCTGTTGATTGAGCGAGAATTTGTCACAGAATCTCAAAAGTTCTCTGACCTGTGGCTGGTTATTTCCCGGGTCATTCCCTGCTATGATATTGTGTTTGCCATTCTCCATCTTAGACTCGGTAAATTGAAATCTCCAAGGAAGATAATATCTGGAGCTGGGTTTGCTAGGTCATCAAGTATGTTCTCTATTTTGTGCATCTGCTCTGTGAATTCCTCAACCGTTGTATCTGGCGGTTTATATATTAAAATAATAATTAGGTTTAGTTTCTCTACCTTAATTCCAAGTACCTCTACCACCTCATTAGTTGAGTTTAGTAGTTCTGTGCATACCAGGTCCTCTTTAATATACAGACCTACTCCTCCATTTGACCTAGTTTTTCTATCACATCTGTATAAATTATAATTTGGAATCCAGATTTCACCATCCATGTAATCTTTTGTATGAGTTTCCGTGAATGCCCCAAATATGGAGTTTGACTCTAATAGGAGACCATTTATGAACTTGACTTTATTTCTTGACTTTGGCTTTAGACCTTGAATGTTTGCAAAAATGAATGATTGTCCATATTGTGTGTCACTTCTGGAAGGTTTTGGTGGTTCTCCCTCCTCTCTACCCTGACCCAGGGTGTGTGTGTGTGGCAATGGTTTGTCCAGTTTTGGAAGTGATATTGGGGAGTGTGGTGTGGTTTGAAGTGATAGTGGGCAAGAGTATCACGCAGATATTGCGTGTCGGTGTCATTTTCTCGTGTGCAGCGACGTCGTCATGCCCGCTGCTCCTCCGTGTGTCATGCTACCAAGGACACGCAGCCATGACCGTGGTCGTGCAGGCGGGGGGGGGGGGTGGGTGTCGGTGGCAGGGGCGGGGGTCATGCAGGTGCGTGTCGACGCCTGGGGACCCCAACGGCAGGTGACGCGCATCACTGACCTCCGTCACACACCCCCCCACACCACATTCCTCAGCCCACCCCTCTACGCACGACACTACACAACACACACACACACACACAGCGACGTGCAGAGATTGATCAGTATTGGACTGTATGTAGCCTTCAAGTTGGTTCAGAGGATCAATATCCGCGGCTTGGGGAAATTACCCGAGACGTCAATCTGTGGTCAGCTGCGCTTCCCCGCACCGCCTGGACCTTGGCACCAACTACCAGTCCTGCTGTATCCCAGCCACACGGCTGAGCGGTGCTGAGGGGCATCCCAGCCACACGGCTGAGCGGCTGCTGGGTGTATCCCAACCACACGGCTGAGCGGCTGTGGGTGTATCCCAGCCACACGGCTGAGCGGCTGCTGGGTGTATCCCAGCCACACGGCTGAGCGGCTGCTGGGTGTATCCCAGCCACACGGCTGAGCGGCTGCTGGTGTATCCCAGCCACACGGTGAGCGGCTGCTGGTGTATCCCAGCCACACGGCTGAGCGGCTGGGTGTTTATCCTAGCCACACGGCTGAGCGGCTGCTGGGTGTATCCCAGCCACACGGCTGAGCGGCTGCTTGGTAATCCAGCCACACGGCTGAGCGGCTGCTGGGTGTATCCCAGCCACACGGCTGAGCGGCTGCTGGGGGGCATCCCAGCCACCAGCATTGCCATCACATAGTGCTGGGAAGCTATACCTAGAAAACAAAAATCAAACCCACTTAAACATTAATAATGACAAAATCTGACATCTCCGATGATCAACCGAGCGACGATACCTACGCAGGGAGCCTGCGAGCAGCGCCATCTACGAGTCTGGTTGACCAGACAACCAACCAGAACTGGTCAGAGACCGAGGAGCGAGGGCAGACTCCCGGAACTATCAAGGTTGGTGGTAATTTTAACCACCTGGTTGGTTGATACCTGGTTGATGGGGTTCTGGGAGTTCTTCTACTCCCCAAGCCGGCCCGAGGCCAGGCTTGACTTGTGAGAGTTGGTCCACTAGGCTGTTGCTTGGAGCGGCCCGCAGGCCCACATACCCACCACAGCCCGGCTGGTCCGGAACTCCTTGGAGGAATAAATCTAGTTTCCTCTTGAAGATGTCCACGGTTGTTCCGGCAATATTTCTTATGCTTGCTGGGAGGACGTTGAACAACCGCGGACCTCTGATGTTTATACAGTGTTCTCTGATTGTGCCTATGGCACCCCTGCTCTTCACTGGCTCTATTCTGCATTTTCTTCCATATCGTTCACTCCAGTACGTTGTTATTTTACTGTGTAGATTTGGGACCTGGCCCTCCAGTATCTTCCAGGTGTATATTATTTGATATCTCTCTCGTCTTCTTTCTAGTGAGTACATTTGGAGAGCTTTGAGACGATCCCAATAATTTAGGTGCTTTATCGCGTCTATGCGTGCCGTATATGTTCTCTGTATTCCCTCTATTTCAGCAATCTCTCCTGCTCTAAAGGGGAAGTGAGTACTGAACAGTACTCAAGACGGGACAGCACAAGTGACTTGAAGAGTACAAGCATTGTGATGGGATCCCTGGATTTGAAAGTTCTCGTAATCCATCCTATCATTTTTCTGGCTGTCGCAATATTTGCTTGGTTATGCTCCCTAAACGTTAGGTCGTCAGACATCATTATTCCCAAATCCTTTACATGCTGTTTTCCTACTATGGGCACATTTGATTGTGTTTTGTACCCTGTATTATGTTTAAGGTCCTCATTTTACCGTACCTGAGTACCTGGAATTTGTCACTGTTAAACATCATATTATTTTCTGATGCCCAGTCGAAAACTTTATTAATATCAGCTTGAAATTTTTCAATGTCTTCAGCCGAGGTAATTTTCTACTGATTTTTGTGTCGTCTGCAAAGGATGATACGAAGCTGTGACTTGTATTTTTGTCTATATCTGATATGAGAATAAGGAAAAGCAGCGGTGCAAGGACTGTACCCTGAGGTACAGAGCTTTTAACTGCACTTGGACTAGATTTTATATGGTTGACCGTTACTCGCTGAGTCCTGTTTGACAGAAAACTGAGTATCCAGCGTCCTACTTTACCGGTTATTCCATTGACTTCATTTTGTGTGCTATCACGCCATGGTCACATTTATCGAAGCCTTTGCGAAGTCCGTGTATATCACATCAGCATTCTGTTTTTCTTCTAATGCCTCAGTGACTTATCGTAGTGCTCAAGTAGCTGTGAGAGGCACGATCTTCCCGCTCGAAATCCATGTTGGCCTGGGTTGTGAAGGTCATTGGTCTCCATGAAATTGGTGACCTGACTCCTAATCACTCTCTCAAATACTTTTATTTTGTGCGATGTTAGTGCAACTGGTCTATAATTCTTTGCCAATGCTTTGCTCCCTCCCTTGTGTAGAGGGGCTATGTCTGCACTTTAAGTGCATCTGGTATCTCCCCGTGTCCAAGCTCTTCCTCCACACTATACTGAGTGCCTGTGCTACCGGCACTTGCATTTCTTTATAAATATTGAATTCCATGAGTCTGGACCTGGGGCCGAGTGCATGGGCATGTTTTCAATTTCTCTTTCAAA
>WNGS01005084.1:5795-30549 GCA_020271785.1 Procambarus virginalis | reverse complement strand
GTAGTAGCGTAGTGTAGTAGCGTGGTGTAGTGGCTGGTGTAGTAGCGTGGTGTAGTAGCCGGGTGTAGTGTCGGGGTGTAGTGGCCTGGTGTAGTAGCGTGGTGTAGTAGCGTGGTGTAGTGGCTGGTGTAGTAGCATGGTGTAGTAGCTGGTGTAGTAGCGTGGTGTAGTAGCGTGGTGTAGTAGCGTGGTGTAGTAGCTGGTGTAGTAGCGTGGTGTAGTAGCCTGGTGTAGTAGCGTAGTGTGTGGCCTGGTGTAGTAGCGTGTGTAAGAGCCTGGTGTAGTAGCGTGGTGTAGTAGCCTGGTGTAGTAGCGTATTGTAGTTGCCTGGTGTAGTAGCGTGGTGTAGTAGCCTGGTGTAGTGGCGTGGTGTAGTAGCGTGGTGTAGTAGCCTGTGTAGTAGCGTATTGTAGTAGCCTGGTGTAGTAGCGTGGTGTAGTAGCCTGGTGTAGTAGCGTGTGTAGTGGCGTGGTGTAGTAGCGTGGTGTAGTGGCCTGGTGTAGTAGCTGGTGTAGTGGCGTGGTGTAGTGGCCTGGTGTAGTAGTGTGTGTAGTAGCCTGGTGTTTAGCCTGGTGTAGTAGCGTGGTGTAGTGGCCTGGTGTATACCTGGTTGATACCTGGTTGATGGGGTTCTGGGAGTTCTTCTACTCCCCAAGCCCGGCCCGAGGCCAGGCTCGACTTGTGAGAGTTTGATCCACCAGGCTGTTGCTTGGAGCGGCCCGCAGAGCCACATACCCACCACAGCCCGGCTGATCCGGGACTTCTCTTAGGAAACAGTCCAGTTTTCTCTTGAAGATGTCCACGGTTGTTCCGGCAATATTTCTTATAGTCGCTGGGAGGACGTTGAACAACCGCGGACCTCTGATGTTTATACAGTGTTCTCTGATTGTGCCTATGGCACCTCTGCTCTTCACTGGTTCAATCTTGCATTTTCTTCCATATCGTTCACTCCAGTACGTTGTTATTTTACTGTGTAGATTTGGGACCTGGCCCTCCAGTATTTTCCACGTGTATATTATTTGGTATCTCTCTCGTCTCCTTCTAGAGAGTACATTTGGAGAGCTTTGAGACGATCCCAATAATTTAGGTGTTTTATCTCGTCTATGCGTGCCGTATATGTTCTCTGTATTCCCTCTATTTCAGCAATCTCTCCTGCTCTGAAGGGGGAAGTGAGTACTGAGCAGTATTCGAGACGGGACAACACAAGTGACTTGAAGAGTACAACCATTGTGATGGGATCCCTGGATTTGAAAGTTCTCGTAATCCATCCGATCATTTTTCTGGCTGATGCGATATTTGCTTGGTTATGCTCCCTAAACGTTAGATCGTCGGACATCATTATTCCCAAATCCTTGACATGCTGTTTTTCTACTATGGGAAGATTTGATTGTGTTTTGTACCCTGTATTATGTTTCAGATCCTCATTTTTGCCGTACCTGAGTACCTGAAATTTATCACTGTTAAACATCATATTATTTTCTGCTGCCCAATCGAAAACTTTGTTGACATCTGTTTGTAGTTTTTCAATGTCTTCAGCAGAGGTAATTTTCATGCTGATTTTTGTGTCATCTGCGAAGGATGACACGAAGCTGTGACGTGTATTTTGTCTATATCAGATATGAGAATAAGGAACAGTAGCGGTGCAAGGACTGTACCTTGAGGTACAGAGCTTTTAACATCGCTTGGACTCGATTTTATCTGATTGACTGTTACTCTTTGTGTTCTGTTCGACAGGAAATTGAGTATCCAGCGTCCTACTTTTCCAGTTATTCCCATTGACCTCATTTTGTGAGCTATCACCCCATGGTCACATTTGTCGAAAGCCTTTGCAAAGTCTGTGTATACAACATCTGCATTTTGCTTTTCTTCTAGGGCTTCTGTGATTTTGTCATAGTGGTTGAGTAACTGTGACAGACAGGATCTTCCCGCTCTAAATCCATGTTGTCCTGGATTGTGCAATTCATTGTTTTCCATAAAACTAGAAATTTGATTCCTAATCACTCTTTCAAACACTTTTATTATGTGTGATGTTAGTGCAACTGGCCTATAATTTTTTGCCAAGGCTTTACTCCCCCCCTTGTGCAACGGAGCTATATCTGCAGATTTAAGTGCTGCTGGTATCTCCCCTGTATCCAGGCTCTTTCTCCATATTACGCTGAGTGCTCTCGCTACTGGTACTTTACATTTCTTTATGAATATTGAATTCCATGAGTCAGGCCCAGGGGCTGAGTGCATGGGCATATTGTCAATTTCTCTTTCAAAGTCTTCCGAGTTTGTGGTAATATCCGTTATATTATCTGCAGCTTGAATGTCATTCATAAAGAAGCTGTCTGGGTCATCAACTTTCATGTTGTTAATTGGTGTGCTAAACATAGCCTCATACTGGCTTCTTAGAATTTCACTAATCTCTTTGTTGTCCTCTGTGTACGTACCTTCATTTGTAATTAACGGTCCAATACTGGTCGAGGGTTTGGATTTGATTTAGCGTATGTGAAAAAATATTTCGGATTTTTCCTTATCTCTTGTATAGCTCTCTGTTCCAATTCCATTTCCTCAGACTCATATGATCGCTTCAACGTTTGTTCGATTTCTTCGATCTCCCTGCTTAGGCTTATTTTCCTTGCTTGTGATAGTTGTGTCTGCCGAAGCATTTCCGTAATTTTTTCCTTCTCCTGTACAGTCGTCTGCGTTCTCTTTCTAGAGTGTTCCTCTTTCTGCCCCTCCTCACCGGCACGTGCTTCAAGCAGACCTTGTAAGCTTCAGCTGTCAGTTGAGCTATTCCCTGTGTGGGAGTTTTGTCGCTTAAGACCGTCTCCCATTGAATGGTTGAAAGGTCTACATTTATTTTTTCCCAGTCAATCCTCTTATTGTTGAAATTGAATTGATTGAATATTCCTTCTCGCTTGTTGGGTCTCTTAGATCTACTACCGTTATTTATGCTAGTTCGCACTTCAATGAGCTTATGGTCTGAGTATGAAGTATCTGAGATTGTTATGTCTCTGATTAGTTCATCATTGTTTGTGAATAACAAGTCTAGTGTGTTTTCGTTCCTAGTTGGTTCTGTAATCTGTTGATTGAGCGAGAATTTGTCACAGAATCTCAAAAGTTCTCTGACCTGTGGCTGGTTATTTCCCGGGTCATTCCCTGCTATGATATTTGTGTTTGCCATTCTCCATCTTAGACTCGGTAAATTGAAATCTCCAAGGAAGATAATATCTGGAGCTGGGTTTGCTAGGTCATCAAGTATGTTCTCTATTTTGTGCATCTGCTCTGTGAATTCCTCAACCGTTGTATCTGGCGGTTTATATATTAAATAATAATTAGTTTAGTTTCTCTACCTTAATTCCAAGTACCTCTACCACCTCATTAGTTGAGTTTAGTAGTTCTGTGCATACCAGGTCCTCTTTAATATACAGACCTACTCCCCCATTTGACCTAGTTTTTCTATCACATCTGTATAAATTATAATTTGGAATCCAGATTTCACCATCCATGTAATCTTTTGTATGAGTTTCCGTGAATGCCCCAAATATGGAGTTTGACTCTAATAGGAGACCATTTATGAACTTGACTTTATTTCTTGACTTTGGCTTTAGACCTTGAATGTTTGCAAAAATGAATGATTGTCCATATTGTGTGTCACTTCTGGAAGGTTTTGGTGGTTCTCCCTCCTCTCTACCCTGACCCAGGGTGTGTTGTTGTGGCAATGGTTGTCCAGTTTTGGAAGTGATATTGGGGAGTGTGGTAGTCTCTGTGTAGTTGGGGGGTGTAGTATGTGTGGGCTTGATGACGAAATGTAGTCCAGTCTCGGGCATTTCCCCCTCTCCATCCGTACTCCTGCCACGTTTCTGCCTGTCTGTTTCTCCTCTGTTTCTGCCTGCCTCTAAAAAATGTTCAGGGCTATTATATTGGACTTCCTCTCTTATATAGCGCTGTGTACCTCTGACGTGGAAATCGGGGCAATGAAGATCGAAGCATTTCCTCTCATTAACTGAGAGTTTGCATAGCTTAGGGTGAAAATATCTACACTCAGTATCAAAACGACATCTGCCTTTCCCTAACCAGTTCCGGCATTTCCGTGGGTGCATGAATGAGCATTCGTGCCTCTGGGCCCATATCTGCACTGTCCTTTTGCATAATACCTGCAAATATTTTCATCTGTGATTGCATTATTCTTGTTTGTATCCGTGTACGACTTGGCTACCTCTGTGATTTTTGTTCCAACTTTCTCGTTTCTGCATTTATTCTCGGTATTTCCCTTATCTTTCGCCTTGTTGCTTTCGTCTTTCTCATTCGTCTCATTTTTATCTCCTTATTCATATCACCAGTTGTCAGGATTGTCAGCATTTGACGATAAACGCTACATTTTAAGCCCCACACAGTCCCTAGCGTATGGTCATCCGGATATTCCCAATAACAATGTTGATGAGATGGATGTAGAAGGGGGAGAGGAGGAGATGGAAGAAGTGTTTGTGGAGGAGGAAGCGGAAGTAGAGCAACCACAGAGACTCTACCCAATATTCCGCCCCTGGAGCAAACGCGATGCTACAGCTCAGAAACTATTCAACCCTCACTAGATTTTATGTTGTACAATTGTTAGTTAGTATTAAGATAGATGCCCCATATGACTAGAACTATTTATACTAAATGAATCGGATGTTTATTATTATTGTTTGTGAACTGTAAGAACTATGATTAGTTTTAAAAATTATTGTTTGTGATTAGTTTTTAAAAATGATGCTGCTGTACATAAAATATGTAAATAAACACCTGTAAATGACTATGTTTGTATAAATACCACCTCATTTCCTTAGTTTTTAGCAGTCTTAACGAAGCATTAATCATGGACAGTTCCTATGATATAATCCATGAGGAACATCTAGATATTTTCCGAGAACCATCTCGTGTTATTATTGCTGGTTATTCAAACAGCGGAAAATCCTACTTGTGCAGTAAACTTGTAAGGAAGTATCAGCACAAGTTCTCCTCAATAATTATATGCGGAGGAGGTTACTCTGAATTACGGTCAGATCCACAAATTAAAAGGAAGTTGATCGAGCATTCAACTATTATTGATCCTGTGGAAGAGCGAGTGGATAATGACTCGCATATCTTAGTAATCTATGATGACCTTTTTACAGAGTCTGCGAATTCAAAAATTGTATCTGACATGTTTACTAGGGGTCGACATTTCATGGTTTCCGTCATATTGATTACTCAAAATATATTTTTTCCTGGTAAATATTCGAGGAATATTAGTTTAAATGCTTCTCATTTCATACTGGTTAAATCAAGAGACCTGTCACAAATTGAAACTCTCGGACGACAAATATTTGGGAAACAGGATTCAAAGAAATTTGTAGAGTTATATAAGAAAGTTATTAGCCAACCCTACGGCTATTTGCTAGTAGATCTGGGTTCGAACACTCCCTCTACCATAACGTTACGCGGTAATATTGTTCACGAACCGCCCTATGAGATAGTTTACCAATGGTGAGCAAGAAAGATGTATTGGAACGAGTATATAATGACCCCTCATCTAGCGGTGGGCTGGGAGGCATACAGAGGCTGTATAAGGCCGCCAAATTAATTAACTCTAGTATAACTCTAGCCGATGTAAAGGACTATCTGAAAAGCTCTGACTCCTATACGTTGCATTATTTACAACCCCATAAATTCCCTCGGCGTCGGGTGTTAAGCCCTAAACCGCGACTATTTCAAGCTATAGACTTGGCCGAGATGAGTTTATTGGACAAACATAATGACGGAGTGAAATATTTACTCGTATGCGTAGATATTTTCTCCAGGTACGCTCAAGTAGTACCCTTACGCGCCAAGGACGGGAAAAGTACCAGTAAAGCTCTGGCTTTAATTTTAGATTCTCCTCATTCTCAGGGAGTGCGCAAAATTAATTCTGATCGAGGTGGCGAATTTTATAACGCCACTATGAAAAGAATGCTGGCAGCAAAGAAAGTACAGTTATATAGTGTATTTTCTCAGGAGACTAAAGCTTCAATCGCTGAGCGGTTCATACGTACTTTGAAAGGTAAACTTTACAAGTTTATGACGGCGCACAACACTTTAAAATACATGCAGGCTCTACCAGATATTGTGAAAACATATAATTTAACCCCACACAGAGGATTGAAAGGGAAGACACCCACGGAGGTGCACGCTCTATCCTCGCCTAGTGAACACGCCAAACAATTTGATTTAATGTATAAAAGCCCGAGCAAATCAAAGAGAACTGTCATTCCTCGATTAAGTGTTGGTGATACAGTACGCATCACTCTATCTGATCGCATTTCCAAGTTTAAGAAAGGGTTTAAGCAGCAGAACACCCGAGAGATATTTACAGTTACACGTATTGATCGGAGACAACACATCCCTTTATACTTTCTAAAAGATTTGAATGGGGAAGAAATTGATGGTGGCTTCTATAAACAAGAATTAACACCCACACATTTGCCTCATACCTTCAATATTGAAAAGGTAGTGGGCCAACGCAGAGTCTCTGGCAAGCTTCAGTATAAAGTTAGGTACGCAGGTTATGATCGGTCATTCGATCAATGGATTGATGCTGCTGAGATATTACATTTATAATGAAGAAGCCCTTAGTTTATAAATACAAGGAATTGATCCAACTATTATCAAAACTTCAGTATTCCTCGAGAAAACAGTTGATTGAAAAATTGAAGAAACCACATATAAATTGTTTATCAGAAATTTTTAATAACTTTTTAAAAAAAAATTGCCTGTGCCTGACAAGGTCGTTAAAAAGTTGAAAAAATATAAATTGCTTATTCGCTCACTAGCCTGTAAGAAACCTTCTGTGTCAACTAAGAAACAGATATTAACCAGCAAACGAGGAGGCAGTATTTTATCCATTATTTTGCCGATTGCAGCTAGTTTAATTACACGGTTGTTCAGTAAGTAAAGTAAAGTAAGTAAAATGAAAGCCTTTTATCTCGTACCGCGTAAAATAGTGGACAGCCGGAAAGCTGCACACAGCCCAGCTTACCCCACTGTGAAAGCTGCACACAGCCCAGCTTACCCCACTGTGAAAGCTGCTGCACAACATCTTACTGTCAAACCTCCTCCTCCTCAGTTACATACTAACCCTTCCATAAAACATTTAATAGATTTGAAGTTGAAAGTGCGAGATCATGAATATGCAAGATCCTTGCTAAACCATTATGATGCTAGTGGAATCGTTCGTTGGGATCTGAATGGAAATGTATTGGCTCCAGTATCTGGCATACATATAATTAACGACATTATACATAAAATGGCTGTGCTTAAATCTGTTTTTTTACCTGATAAACTGCCTATTGCTCAACTGTTTTTCAATCTAACTTCTACACCGCGAGATTTATTCCGTAATACTACGGCAAGCAGTCAAGTGTACGAGGCTCCATCTGTTAAGAGAAAGGCAACTGCAAAGATTGATCCTCACAGTAAAAGGAATGCTTCCTGGATCGTATATTAACAGGTGAGTGTATATATAAATGTGTATGTAATGTGTAGCTAGCTTTACTCGGCAAAAAGCTGTCTAAGGAGACAGAGTGATGGACACTCACGTGATATACGCCACCAGCGTATCAGATACGCATTTATTCCCAAATAACATCCCCGCATCGTTCCAAAATCGATTGTTTAACCAGCTAGAATTAGATCCCAGGAGGAGTTATGAAATGTGTCTACAAAAATTACTCCTCCCCACTTCCCATTACGTTATTAAGCGTGATAATCCTGAGGCCTATATACGTGTAGGCGTTACATATGAGAAAGTGGGCGAGGGGAGATACATGCATTCAAAGCATTTATTATCATCTGATGTTTTAGCTGGAACTATAAAAGAAATTAATACCACGATTAATACAGAAATAGAGGCCATATTTTCAAGTAATGCTAAACTGAGTTTTTTAGGAAAGTCATTAAAACAATTTTCAGCTAAATACGGAACGCACTTTATTAAATATGATTCTTCCTCCAATCGAAACAAGTTCACTACTGTGATTAGTGAGGAGAATATTAGCTCTGCAACAGGGCATAAAAACATCAGTAGAGTCACATTGTCATTTGGGACAGCTTTGGGGAAAGTGTTGGGCTTAGTTCCAGAAATTGAATATGACATATTCGCAAAACGTCAGTATGCCTCGAGTGTAGTTAACACATGTCTATTCCCACCAATGCCTAGAGGAGGAGTTGATATTCTGTGTGTTTATTGCGATAAAATCTCTTCTACTAGATATGGGAACCAGTCTGTAAATATTTTGGATGTAATCTCCCTAAATGGAAGTGATAACAGTAACAATAAAAAACTATATGTGCGTCTTAACACCAACATGATAGACAGCGTCAGCATCACTATTAGGGATCAAGATGGTAACCCAATACATTTTGATGAACGTGGGTGTACCATAGCAGTCTTGCATGTACGTCCTGTAGCAGGAGGTATATAACAACAATGCTTTCCCCTCACTCCTCATTCGTCTGAAACAAGCGGAGAAATGCGTGTCCACTTTATTCCTCCCTCTGTTGAGGAATTATACATTCTGTTAACCCCTCCTAGAGGTGGGGGGACTGATGATATACGGATTTTCAACAGCAGTAGGCGATATACGCGTGGAGGAGGAATATTTTCCTTTTTAAGCGGGATAGCGCGTCGAGCGGCGCCCTTTATCATGAGAACACTGGCCCCGGCTGCGCTTAGCTTGGGGCAGAACGTACTAGACGACATTAATAATGACAAACAAACTTTCAAACAATCTCTTAAGAAACGCGGAGTTGAAACATTGAAAGGAGTGGGGAAGCAAATGATAGGCGGAAGAGTGCAGAAAAAGAATAAACAAACAAACAAAAAATTAGTAAACATCAAACGTTTTACTAAAGCGAAATATAATGATGTGCTGTCATAACTTCTTCTCACTCGCCTGGTGTTGTCTAAAGCGCGAACATGGCCGGATATAACGCTCTTGGCCTCCAGGTGCCATTAGAACACTATACCGCGGCTGTTAGTGAAGCCTTTCCTAAAGTATTTTCCCCTCGATTGGTAGAATCAACAATTGCCAGCAGACAAACGGTGGATGTATTACCTGTGAATTCTGGGGTCAATAATAAGTTTACAGACACCTATCTGGAATTCATCATCAAGGGAGTGAATGGTCAACTGGTGGATTTATCATCTATAGCTTTGGAGTTGTCTATTGATCTAACCGAAGAAGATGGAACAACACCTTTAGGAGATGCTAAAAACATCTCGTTAGTGAATGGATTATCGCAAACTCTATTCAAATCCGCTATTGTGTATTTAAACGAAACAGTAGTTGAAACCAGCTCATTATTCTCATTCTGGTCATACATAAAGTTATTATCTACGATTTCTGGGTGTAAGGCTAACCGCTATGATAAACTGTCACAGTTTTTTAACCGTGTCGATCCTGGTAAAATTGAAGCTGGTTATTTCACTAACGCCTCGGCTGGGGAGAAGCAACGGATGACTGATATGAAAACGAGTGGCGTGAATACTTGTTTTAAACTAATGTTGGATGTCACATCAGTTAGTGAATATGTTTTAGATAATGTGGACATCAGGGTGCGGCTCGAACTTCAACCTGATAAATGGCTTATACTCAGCGATAATGAACACGCTAATTTTAAATACAATATCAAGTCTACACGACTATGGGTGGATCGGGTATTGCCATACCCTGAAGGATTAGTAGCCGTTAATAAAGCCATGGTGCAGAACAACTCTCCTATTACATATACTTTTAATAAAACTTTATACAAAACGTATATATTGGGCACAGGTCAGCGCTCGATAACGATGGACCAACCGTGGGGGACTGTTATACCTGAACATTTATATATGATCATCCTTGATATGGAGGCCGTGTCTGGTGCATATAATCGCAACCCGCTTTATTTGGAAAACTGTGAGCTTAGTAAAGTATTGATATCACAGAATAGCACTAATATTGTCAATATTGGGTGTGACTTCCCTCATAACTGCGCCAAGTTGTATTACACAGCATTACAAGCCTTAGGCTTCGATAAAGACAATATATTGTCTTATGATACATATGTGAATGGTGGAACCATACTGGCCTTTAATTTACAACCTGAGGATATAGATGACACCATCCCGATTGAAAAAAGTGGTAATCTGCGGATTGCTTTGGAATTTAAACGCGGTGTGGATAGAAATAAAGTCATTCTAGTTTACGGGTCTACAACAGGTGTGATCAGCATTAACGCAGATCGTCGCGTTATTTGTGATACGCGAGGATAAATATTAATATGAATTGTTTGGAAATAAATGAGGCTATCAGAAGCAATTTAGGTGATAAGGTAAACTACCTCGGATGTTTCCTAGCTGATGACGTAAGGAAAATAGTGACAAAAATACATAAAAAAAGACCTGTGGTGTTCATAATCAACACTCTGGAGTCTGGTTCACGTAATAAAATGGGACATTGGATAACATTCTATGTAAATAAGGAAGAAGGTAGAAGCGAGATAGTTATACTAGACAGTTACGCTAATCCTGCAATTGGATCTTATTCAAGATATTTCGAAGAGTTTATGTCCTACTTCCAAGACTATGTCCTATATATTATGAAGAAAAGGATTCAATCCCTGAATAGTTATTTCTGTGGGAATTACGCCGTTTATTTTGCCTATCATTTTTCCAGACTAGGCTTGGAGGACGCCCTGCTTCACTTTGATGAAGCATTTAAATATGGACAATTTCGCAAGAATGATGAAAAAGTGTTGAAATTCAATTATGCTCAGATGAAAATGCCTGTGTGTAAGCAAACTTTCTGCTTAAACGGCAATGATGCTGCGTGTGAAACGTTGTGTGACGAAGTTGGCTAGGATGATAGTGCGGTGAGTAATACTTTATGTTAGGATTGAATGATGAACATAATAATGTCTGTGTTTATTTTTACAACATTGACAACAAAAAACTTATAACCTTTTTTCCCTTTCTACAGATTGCAGGTAGACTAGCGTGCTGGGAAGGATCAATGGAGTGGATGAAGGACTCCCAATCTATCTGTCTACAGATTGGATGATTGGCTAGGATGACCAGCTTATTATTATTATTATTATTATCGTTGTAAATCGCTTAAGTGTTTAATAAAAGAAATAAATTTATATAATGTGTTTACTTTCCCCGTTTTATTGCATATAATCTCTGCTGAGGGGAGATATGACGCCACCTATGCTAGAAAAGAGAAACGTTTCCGGTCAAATGAGAAGTGATTGATTGATGGTTGACAGGTGATGGCCTGTTGGGGTGAGCATCTCTCAGTCCGCTCTAAGACATCGAAAAGTACTTAAGGTTAATGGTTCACTTCCTGCGGCCACTCCCTTCTCCTCCTACCCTCCTGTCTGTCTGTCTGTCTGTCTGTCTGTCTGTCTGTCTGTCTGTCTGTCTGCCTCTTTCTTTCTCTCCTACCCTCCTGGCACTTCATGGATAATGGATGTCCCCTCACTTTCCCCTCCTTCTCTCGTCTTAACTCCCTGCCCCCTCTCAGGTATTGGGGGGTCCCCCCTCCCTCCACATGTCCGCATACCAAGCACATAGCTTCCATCCCCTACCCAACGGAAGCTGACAAACCACAAATGGCTCTAAACACTCACGCCATAGGGGAGGTCCCCTCACTCTCCCTCAGACTCCCTATCCTCTCCCTCCCTCACCCCTGTCCCTCCCCTACCCCAACAACATATGTTGGGTCATCTAGAGCACTCATACTCTAGGCGCATAGCAATACATAGTCTTTAATCATAAACTATTATCTACACACAGGATTAAGTCTACGGAAAACAAACATACATATTCATTTACTCTTAACAACATATCCACATACCTCTTACTTTAGCACATACCACATAGCCCTACATACTCCCCAAACAACATGACCACAATCTTCCCTGACCACATACCCAAACACCAGATGCTCACACATGATTAAGTCTACGGAAAACAAACATACATATTCATTTACTCTTAACAACATAACCACATACCACATAGTCCTACATACTCTCCTACCCCCCAAACAACATGACCACAATCTTCCCTGACCACATACCCAAACACCGGACGCTTACACGCGTCCGACACGCCCCAACTTCCGGGAAAACCCCTTACAACATTATGTGGCTACATACCTGAGCACCACATGGCCAGCTGGCTCTAATGAGCTCACCTGGCCAGATGGCGCGCACGGTCGTAGTCGTACTTTTCACTACTAGTAAGTGCACTCTGGCGTCTCAGAAATTCAAGTTTCTGGGATTCCAGGTGAGCACAGATGGTATCCGACTGACCCGACTCCTGTCGTGCCATTGCTGACATGACATGCCACACCTAAGACAGCAAAGGATGTTCGAAGGTTTCTGGGGGCAGCCGGATATTTCCGTCGCCACATAGAGGGTTTTGCAAGTACAACAGCACCGTTAACTGAGCTTACTAAGAAAAATGTTAAATTTGTTTGGAAACCTGAGCATGATAACGCGTATGCAAAATTAAAAAGTCAACTCATTACAACCCCAGTATTGGCAGTACCTGATTTTGATAAGGAGTGGGAAGTACACACTGACGCCAGTGGTATAGCTATTGGTGGGTGCTTAATGCAACGTGATAATGACAATCTTCCTCACCCTGTAGCATATTTCAGCAGGAAGGTTAAGGGTCCGGAGATCCGCTATTCTGCAACGGATAGGGAAGCTTTGGCTGTGGTAGAAAGTGTTAGGTACTTTGAACCGTATCTTTTCCAACGTCACTTTGTCATTTATACAGATCACAGAGCTTTAACTCATATTTTTAAGAAAAGAACTAAGTGCCCTCGCATGTCACGTTGGTCTCATGAACTAGCTGCTCACTCGTTCCAAATACTTTACAAGCCTGGTCCATCACATGTTGTACCAGACACTTTGAGTAGAAACATTGCTACTATTAATGTAAATCTTAATATTGAAAATATTTCCAGCGAGAAAATGCGAGAATTCCAGATGAACGAACCAAGGTGGAAAGAAATTATTGAACTTTTAGAGGGAGGAAAATATCCGTCAAAGAAAAGTAATTTAGCAATTCATGATTTTGAAATGAAGGATGGGGTCTTATATTATGTAAAGGGACAGAAGGATCGTGCAGTATTTCAGCTGGTTATCCCAGAAGTGTTGAAGAAGTCAGCGTTGAAACTCGCGCATGCGTCTAAGATTGCAGGTCATCCGGGGATTTTTAAAACTCACATGAAAGCCAAGTCACTCTTTTTCTTCCCCGGTATGTTAACAGAGGTCATTAACTTCGTTAAGTCCTGTGGTCATTGTCAAAGGAGGAAAGGTACCCTTAAGGTACAAGCTCCATTGCAAGAATTCCCAGATATTTTGGAACCTTTAGATCGGGTGGGGGCTGATCTGATTGATCTGCATCACAGTCATTCAGGAAACCGTTACGTATTGGTGTTGGTAGACCACCTTTCCAGGTACACCACACTGATTGCCTTGCCTCAGAAAGATTCACGAACTGTTGCAAAGGCGTTCTTAGATAGGTTTGTCACTGTATTCGGTCCCCCTAAAGTATTAGTTTCTGACCGTGGTCAGGAATTTAATGGGAATATTTTCAGAGAAGTATGTAAAATTGTAGAAACCACTTCAGCATTCACTACGGCTTATCACCCTCAGGCTAACGGTATGACAGAACGGACGAATCGATCAGTTAAAGATATGCTTGCAATTCTTGCAGAGCATGATGTCAATTCGTGGGACGAACACCTCCCCTATGTCCAGTTTGCGCTGAACACTGCCATCCATCAGTCCATTAACACCCAACCCCTTTTGCTGTTCACAGGTCATTCATGTAATTTCCCATCAGGTCTGCTTAACAGACATAATATTGCATATGGGGAAGACTACCCATCAGAAGTTGTAAATAAGATGAAAAATGCATGGAGAATTGCAGCTAGGGCTTCCAAGACAGCACGAGATCGCTATGCTCAACATTATGACAAAAAGGTACGACCCCTTGAATTGAAAGTCGGGAGTCTTGTGTTGAGAGTTAATGAGGCGGCTCCCGCCAATCAGAGTAGGAAACTTGCACCTAGATGGCGGGGCCCCTACCGAGTAATTGAAAGAAAAGGTCCGGTTAATTTTGTTATTAAAGGTATTTTTGAGGACCAAGTTGAGAGAACAATTCATATTAATAAATTAAAACCTTATCACGCGAGGGAGGAACTAGAGCTGCCTTCAGCAAGTCTAATTCCTGACCTGTCTAATGATCCAAGTGATGAGTCAGAGGATGAGGATGACCTCCTGTTAAATCTCATCAGTAGTCAAGCTCAATCTTGTCACCCTATGGTAACAAGGTCGCGAGCTGTACAGTAAGTGTAATGATCTCCCCTAGTCAGGTTTAGTAAAAGTTCATATAATCCTGTAGAGGCAATGGTGTGTAGTTACTGATGTGCATGACTCAGGTAGCATACTTGCCTTGCTCTGGGGTTTCCAACTTCCTATCCCTCAGAGTAATATCCATGCTTCCGCCATTTGTTGTTGACTGTCTTTCTCAGGTCTGACGGTACACCAGTTCCAGCCTCCCAGTCACACGTGAACCAAGGATCGAGATCAGCAGGTCTGGGGATGACCCACCTGGCTGATAAGATCGGGGTCTGAGGCACGTTACATAAAGTCCTCCCCCTTGTACCCGGTAACTCGTCAATTGGTTATCCGGAAGGGGTGACTGACGTACAGTCACCCAGCCGACACCTCACGTCACTAACGAGGTTGTCCCAGTCCAGCCATGCTGTCTTCACGGAGCAGAGTCAGTCACCATCACAACCGTGGGCTAGCTGTCTCAAGGTCACCAACCAAGTCCACCAGCCGCTAAGTCAAGACTGCGGAAAACCGGAAGTGGAAGACGAGTGGAAACGAAGAAGAACGCTAATTGCAACGACTGTAAGCTCTCTCAAAACCTGCGGTTGCGTCGTCTGTGGAAACGAAGAGGCAACACGGCGGTCCCGGGTACGAACAGCACTACCCCTACAGAGTGCTGCTGTTTCGCCAGAGGAGGTACATCTCTGTATCTCGGCCCAAGCTCAGCTGCACGAGGGGTTGCACGGAAAGGTGTACCGGCCCAGTAGTACCGGGATAACAAGTAAACGTCGGTAGATGACGTCGCCCAGGAGCTGAGGCAGGGCCCACCTGTCCTGTCACCATGCCATCCTCTTCAACGCCACTCGAACCTCACTACCAACGCGAGACATCATGACACGTCGAAGCTGTGCTCTACGGTGGCAGCCATGGTTAACAACAATCCATCATGACTGTTGGAAGCGATAAGAAGAGGTGAACCCGGGTTCCTGTTAGCGGGGTCCACCTGAGCTGACAGCCGCCAGCTGTCAGCTGTCACGCAAGCCGGTGCGGGCAGTGCGAGACCCCCTGTACTGTCCGTAGTTGGCCGAGGCCGGAAATGGAACTTCCAGATGACCAGGATCTCCAAGCAACTTGAGGTAGTCGCCGGAATCTACAGCAACGAGATGTCACCAGGACCGAACGATAGAACTTTTGTATAGAAAAGTTATATGAAATGAATTTAAGGAATATAGTAAACTGTGTTAACTCGGAACAGTTAGTTCAACTTTCTAATTTTCCATCTGATAGTAACACCTCTGTACACCTTCGGAACGCTCTCTGGAACAGTATTAAATGTTGAAAACTAGAACTAGTGAAATAGAAAAAAGAAATCTAGAAAGTGAACATCTAGAAATTGTTACTAGAAAATTACCTTGTCTCTAGAAAAGTTGTTTGAGTGAACTGTTTTGAGAACCATCTAGTAGGATCTCTAGAAACGTTGATCAGTGGGGAACTTTATCTAGATTTTTCTAGATCCTAGATACTGATATTTTATAATTTTTAATTTTTTTTGTGGATTACTGAACAATAAGGGTGGTACACAGTCTGAAAAATGTGTTCACCCGCTGTTGTTGTTGGTTAAGAGACATGTCTGTGGACATCGAATTTTTTTTAATAAAAATATTTTTGTGTATTTTCTTTAGGTTAAGGATTTGGACACGCTGTGGTAGGCAGTTGCCACAGGTGTGGGACACGGGGTCCCTGAGAGGGAATATTTCTCTATATATTTTTGATGGAATTTTATAATTTGTTTTATTTTGATGACATTGATTTCTTTAATGTTTCTATGTGATGTGTTTGATCTTTATTCCAGGTGGAATAATGGGATAGCTGAAGACTATCGGCTGACTTTAGCTAGTTGCTAGGTTTGGATTTGGTTTCTATATCAAGACAGGTATAGGATGTTTGGTCTTCCAGGTAGTTGGAAGGTACAGGGCTGTATCCAAGTGGACAGCCAGGATTATAGGGACGGTCTCTGTCCTTATGTTATGTATTATTTCTGTGTTTGTTGTATGTATACGTGCTAGGGCACACCTTTGGGGGTGCCATTATTTTTGTTTTGGAGGAAACATTATTCTGTTTTATGTGTGTTGCCATTATTAGTTAGGATTAGATAATCATTTCTTTTGTTTGAGGCAATGGGTCAGTTTATTGTGGAGTTAAATGTTGGTTGTGGAGTAATGTTCATGATAGGCCAGGGTTTTGGATAAGAAAAGTGTGTGTAAATTTCTTTACACACAAATTTCTTAATTTCCGAGGAGGGGGAGTTGTAATGATCTGGTGCTCAGATCATTGGTTCTCCCTTCCCCCTCTCCCCTCCTTCCTTCTCCCCTCCTTCCTTTTCCCTTCCCCCTTTCTCCCCTCCCCTTACCCGTCATTCGTCTTCCCCCTTCACACCCCCCCCCCTGTAGCCCATTTGTCAAGGTCCAAGGAGTTGACCTGAGGGGTTGTGCAGCCGACCTCTGTGATACCTTGCGTCTCCACGCAATCCTCCCCACTCGTTTCCCCTCTCCATCCTCCCTCTCCCCCCTCTCATTCCCCCTCTCATTCCCTCTCTTTCCCCTCTCAACGGTCCCTTACCCATACCAGGCGAGTCAAGTGTCCCTACCCTTTATCTTGCTGGAGACGGGCTGGAACATAAATAATCAGTTTTGGTAAACATTGCTGGGAGGTGCACTAGTTGCGGGAATCTAATACAGTGGTACCTTGTTCCCATCGCACAGCCGGGGAGTACTGACTCAATCTTCAGGAATTCATGTAGCCTTCCACGGCAACTCAGGGTAGATGATTGGCGGAAGATAAGAGCCAAGTCCTTATTGGCCCTAGAGAGCCAGACCTCAGGCCTAAGTGTAAAATGGTTGGCCAATGCCAAAATAATGGGTGGAGCCCTGGGGCTGTATTGGATGGTGGGAGGTGTAATCCTTCCCAGCAATAAGCTGGTAAAACAAAATTTCATTTAGTGTGTCTTGGGAGTTTTTCGGGACTGGAGGGCAAGCCAGCCCGCACCCAACGGGGCTGAGGGCCGCCATCAACATCTGGCCGCATTGTGCGATTGAAGGTAGTGTGCTCCTACGTTTCTTGCATATTGGTATTGCATTTTCCATTGCCTCTTTTTATTTTGGTAGATGTTATTAGAGTAGGCTATATGTCAATTGTGATTTAAATATACAGTTACAATAATAAACTAATTGTTAATTTCATCGTGGTGAGTTATCTGTCCCCTGGTGTTAATATATGTTATTCATGCGATTTTCATGTGCTGTGTTAGAACTTCCCTGTGTTTCTCCATTCTTTGGAATAATAAAGTAAAGCGAGAGCCTCCCCCGTTCAGTTCAATAAGACTAAAATAATCCATTCAATTTCAATCACTGGTCCGTTGAGTTCCCTGATTATCGAGTCCCTTCCTTCCTGGGGACCGATAATTATAGACACATTCATTCCTTTGGAAGGTGGTGGCAGTGAAAAAGGGTAGAGGAGGTACATCTCTGTATCTCGGCCCAAGCTCAGCCGCACGAGGGGTTGCACGGAAAGGTGTACCGGCCCAATAGTACCGGGATAACAAGTAAACGTCGGTAGATGACGTCGCCCAGGAGCTGAGGCAGGGCCCACCTGTCCTGTCACCATGCCATCCTCTTCAACGCCACTCGAACCTCCCTACCAACGCGAGACATCATGACACGTCGAAGCTGTGCTCTACGGTGGCAGCCATTGGTTAACAACGATACATCAGGACTGTTGGAAGCGATAAGAAGAGGTGAACCCGGGTTCTTGTTAGCGGGGTCCACCTGAGCTTACAGCCGCCAGCTGTCAGCTGTCACGCAAGCCGGTGCGGGCAGTGCGAGACCCCCTGTACTGTCCGTAGTTGGCCGAGGCCGGAAATGGAACTTCCAGATGACCAGGATCTCCAAGCAACTTGAGGTAGTCGCCGGAATCTACAGCAATGAGATGTCACCAGGACCGAACGATAGAACTTTTGTATAGAAAAGTTATATGAAATGAATTTAAAGAATACAATACATTGTGTTAACTCAGAACAGTTAGTTCAACTTTCTAATTTTCCATCTGATAGTAACACCTCTGTACACCTTCGGAACGCTCTCTGGAACAGTATTAAATGTTGAAAACTAGAACTAGTGAAATAGGAAAAAGAAATCTAGAAAGTGAACAGCTAGAAATTGTTACTAGAAAATTACCGTTGTCTCTAGAAAAGTTGTTTGAGTGAATTGTTTTGAGAACCATCTAGTAGGTTCTCTAGAAACGTTGATCAGTGGGGAACTTTATCTAGATTTTTCTAGATCCGAGATACTGATATTTATAATTTTGTTAATTTTTTTTGTGGAGTACTGAACAATAAGGGTGGCACACAGTCTGGAAAATGTGTTCACCCGCTGTTGTTGTTGGTTAAGAGACATGTCTGTGGACATCGATTTTTTTTAATAAAAATATTTTTGTGTATTTTCTTTAGGTTAAGGATTTGGACACGCTGTGGTAGGCAGTTGCCACAGGTGTGGGACACGAGGTCCCTGAGAGGGAATATTTCTCTATATATTTTTGATGGAATTTTATAATTTGTTGTATTTTGATGACATTGATTTCCTTAATGTTTCTATGTGATGTGTTTGATCTTTATTCCAGGTGGAATAATGGGATAGCTGAAGACTATCGGCTGACTTTAGCTAGTTGCTAGGTTGGATTTGCTTTCTATATCAAGACAGGTATAGGATGGTTGGTCTTCCAGGTAGTTGGAAGGTACAGGGCTGTATCCAAGTGGACAGCCAGGATTAGAGACGTTCTCTGTCCTTATGGTTTATGTATTATTACTGTGTTTGTTGTATGTATACGTGCTAGGGCACACCTTTGGGGGTGCCATTATTTTTGTTTTAGAGGAAACATTATTCTGTTTTATGTGTGTTGCCATTATTAGTTAGGATTAGATAATCATTTCTTTTGTTTGAGGCAATGGGTCAGTTTATTGTGGAGTTAAATGTTGGTTGTGGAGTAATGTTCATGATAGGCCAGGGTTTTGGATAAGAAAAGTGTGTGTAAATTTCTTTACACACAAATTTCTTAATTTCCGAGGAGGGGGAGTTGTAATGATCTGGTGCTCAGATCATTGGTTCTCCCTTCCCCCTCTCCCCTCCTTCCTTCTCCCCTCCTTCCTTTTCCCTTCCCCTTTCTCCCCTCCCCTTACCCGTCATTCGTCTTCCCCCTTCACACCCCCCCCCTGTAGCCCATTTGTCAAGGTCCAAGGAGTTGACCTGAGGGGTTGTGCAGCCGACCTCTGTGATACCTTGCGTCTCCACGCAATCCTCCCCACTCGTTTCCCCTCTCCATCCTCCTCTCCCCCTCTCATTCCCCCTCTCATTCCCTCTCTTTCCCCTCTCAACGGTCCCTTACCCATACCAGGCGAGTCAAGTGTCCCTACCCTTTATCTTGCTGGAGACGGGCTGGAACATAAATAATCAGTTTTGGTAAACATTGCTGGGAGGTGCACTAGTTGCGGGAATCTAATACAGTGGTACCTTGTTCCCATCGCACAGCCGGGGAGTACTGACTCAATCTTCAGGAATTCATGTAGCCTTCCACGGCAACTCAGGGTAGATGATTGGCGGAAGATAAGAGCCAAGTCCTTATTGGCCCTAGAGAGCCAGACCTCAGGCCTAAGTGTAAAATGGTTGGCCAATGCCAAAATAATGGGTGGAGCCCTGGGGCTGTATTGGATGGTGGGAGGTGTAATCCTTCCCAGCAATAAGCTGGTAAAACAAAATTTCATTTAGTGTGTCTTGGGAGTTTTTCGGGACTGGAGGGCAAGCCAGCCCGCACCCAACGGGGCTGAGGGCCGCCATCAACATCTGGCCGCATTGTGCGATTGAAGGTAGTGTGCTCCTACGTTTCTTGCATATTGGTATTGCATTTTCCATTGCCTCTTTTATTTTGGTAGATGTTATTAGAGTAGGCTATATGTCAATTGTGATTTAAATATACAGTTACAATAATAAAATAATTGTTAATTTCATCTTGGTGAGTTATCTGTCCCCTGGTGTTAATATATGTTATTCATGCGATTTTCATGTGCTGTGTTAGAACTTCCCTGTGTTTCTCCATTCTTTGGAATAATAAAGTAAAGCGAGAGCCTCCCCCGTTCAGTTCAATAAGACTAAAATAATCCATTCAATTTCAATCACTGGTCCGTTGAGTTCCCTGATTATCGAGTCCCTTCCTTCCTGGGGACCGATAATTATAGACACATTCATTCCTTTGGAAGGTGGTGGCAGTGAAAAAGGGTAATTAGATTAATAATCCCTTTCCTTGTGATATTCCTCATTTAATATTCAGCTTATATTCGTGACAGTCCAGCGAGGGGTCATACTGGTCCGTTATTAGTGTTTGCTGGTTATTAAGTGTGGACAGAGATATTACATATAAATGATTTAATAATATTTCAATTAGGGTATATTACCATTACAATGAGAGCAGACAATACTGGAGTACCCATTACTATGGTAGAGAAGACAGCACTGAAGTACCCATTACAAGTGTACAGAGTGAACTTCCAGGTAATTGCAAGCACTCCAGTGTCCATTGCTGGTCGAATGACAGTAGCGTAAGTGTAGTTGCCGAGTTCGGCTGTATTTTTATCAGGGAGTGATTGGAGTCCCTGTTCGCCTGTATGCAAGTAACAGTCTGGCGCAACAACCAGCTCTTTATGGTAGAAATCCCCAGCATCCCCAGCGACACAATTGGGGGCCTGTCTGGGAGCGAATTGTAGCACCCAGAGTTTGAGTCCTCAAACTATGGGTGCTCTTTCTCTTTTGGAAAAACCCACATGACAAGATGGAGAAGGTGCAAACATTTGTAGAGTCAGGCAATCCTGAAGATTTGGAAGGTTGCACCAGAGAGCAGTTAAGGCAGATTGTAGAGAAATGTGGCATTAAGGTTATGTCATCTACAGTGGCAGGAATGAAGCATCAGATCCTTAGACAGTTGAGAGCTAGGAGTGAAGCGGTTGAGTAGTAAGCTCAGAAAGAAGCTGAAGATGAAAAGGATGATGATGGATAGGATGAACTGAGATCCCAAGGATCAAATAGGAGTAGTAGGAGTGACTTCAGTAGCAGGAGTAGCCAGAAAAGGAGCTTTGAAAGGATTCAGCTAGAACTCCAGATGCAGCATGAGGACAAAGGGAGGCAGTTCCAACTAGAGATGTTGAGACTAGAACTGCAGATGAAAAATGAAGCAGAAAAAGAGAAAAGTAAACTTGAGGTAGAGAAGGAATAGAGAAAACTATACTAGAGGTAGAAAAAAGAAAATCAAAGTGGAGCAAGAAAAAGAGAAAACAAAACGAATGGAGATAGAAACAAATAGAACTGTGGCAGAGCATAGTATTGAGAGTGGGTTGCCAGAGAACACCTCACACATGTCACACCCACTGGATAATAGAGTTAGGGAAAAAGACATTCAACTGTTTGTGTCAGAGTAGTCCGAGAGCTTCTTTGAGCACTTTGAGAAGGTAATCAGCATCAAACAGTGGCCACAGGAGGAGTGGGCCCAATTGGTTCAGTTACGCCTGGCCAGTGCTGCCATAGAGGCATATATCCACTTGTCTTTGGAGGAATGCCAGGATTACTGGACTGAGAAGAACAGCGTATTGCATTATTTTCCTATAAATGTAACGGACTGGGTTACATGATGAAAGATTGTAGACAGGGTAAGGGAGATGTGACCCCTGACAATGTGGGACCCCCCGCAACTCATGTATGAGTTTAACAAAGGACAAACCACAGAAAGTGAACTTAGTGAACGAGAGGTATGGTTCATTCACATGTAAAGGTTGGGTCAGCATAGGAGACCAACCAGAATTTGAAGATCGTATCCTCAGAGATACAGGAGCAAATCAGAGCTTGATTCTGAAAAGCCTGATCTGGGATGATCGACTTTTAGCTGGCTGTCTGAAAATTAAGGTTCATTAAGGTTCATGGGTTATTGTCGGAGTGAAACATGCCCATATGAGCTGTCACACTGAAGTCAGATTATTTGTCGGCGGAAGTGATGTTGGGAGTGTGTCCTGACATACCTGTTCCAGGGATAAAAGTGATCCTGGGTAATGACTTGTTCGGGTCGAGGTGTTACCGGAACTCATAGTGAAAGTAGTGTCAGAAGGGCCACGGTACTGATGGGGCACCAGACAGAGTATACCTTGCTAGCATCCTAGAGGATGAGTCAAAGGACAGCCAAGTCATAGTGTATCCTGCCTGTGTAGTGGCATGGTCAGAGGTTGCCGACAAGTGAGATACTGGAGGCGAGGTGACAGTGTCGACTCCACTGATGGAAGAGACCGATGTGGAGATAGCGTGGCTGTTTAGTGAAGGACCAGCTCGTGAAAATGAGGGCACGACGAGGTCAGAGGTGAAGATGACCCTGCCGGAAAAAACTAGTGTGAACAGAGTGGACCTAGAGCAACAAGTACGGTCGAGTACAGCCGAGTGTAATACAGTACGTGAGGAAGCCTTGAGGGAACGTGGAAGAATTGGAGTTTCGTAGTAGAGCAGAATGGGAGAAGGGCATGATAATGTCGCAAGCATGGAGAGGTAGAAGAAAGTCGAAGGTTCGACGGAAGTCGAAGGAGATAAAGTTACAGATAATTATGGAGATGAAAGAAGGGATCGTCGGTGAAGACGAGAGAGTGAAGTATGATGACAAGTGACGGATGTATGATGGTGGTAGATTGAAGTATGAGGATGATGAACCGAAGTATGAGGACGACAGAGGAGGAGGAACGGATAATAGATATCAAACACTTTACGTGTGGAATGCAAAAAGAAGACGAATGGGAGGTGGAAATCAGTAAGCTAGAGAGGGCTGAGGGAGCGAAGGTGTTCAACACAGACAGCCTGGCTAAGGTGAGAGAGAAGTTTGGTCATTTAGAGGATGATCATGTGTCCAATGGGTGATGAACCAGGTGTTGCAGGCGATGAGTCACAATAACGTGGCTAAAGTATGTTGACCAGACCACATACTAGAAGATGAAGGGACGACGACGTTTCGGGGTGTCCTGAACCATTCTCAAGTCGATTGTCCAATCGACTTGAGAATGGTCGAAGACGGACCGAAACGTCGTCGTCCCTTCAACTTCTAGTGTGTGGTCTGGTCAACGAACCAGGTGTTGCATGGCGCAATGGGCTGTACTGTGTACATCGACAACATTGTTGTATTTGCAGACATCTGGAGGGAGTGCATATAGACTACTGGATTTGTTCGGCTGATTAGAGAGGGCCAATATGACTATTAAAGGGCCTGGTGACGTAGTATTTTCAACAGTTGAGAAATAGTGAATAATTTTAAACAAATCCCCAGTTATTTGCCATCAGAGTCGTGAAATTTTCATCCCAGTAAGTTATTATTTTTGTACGATTTTTTTTAAATAAATGCATGCAAGACTGGAGGCAGCTGGTACTGATAATAACGATAACACTTCCTATATACTGGTAATTATAGATAGAGAGATACAAGCACCTGTCCGAAGCGCGCAAAGAAGACAAGTAGTGGTAAGGAGGGACTACAAGGTGGATATACAGTTGGTGCCACCTGGAGGGCCAGATTTCAAACATAATAATGAGTTAGTATGTTATTATGCTTATTTTATTATATATCACATAAATACATTGCCCCAATGGGGCAATGCATTTATTTCTTATGTCCCATTGTACAATCAAATTTCTTATGTCCCATTGTACAAAAAGCTGATAACCACTTCTAATTTATCAGCTCTTTTTTCTCCCTTTGTTTTTAATTGGATTTTCATGTAACTTCTACATCCTGGAGAATGCATTAAGCATGTGGTTGTTGGAACGAATTTGTCTAAATTTTATTCAGCTACAGGTGGCAGAAGTTGTGACTTTATTTTTTGGGGCCGATTTATTTTCAGATTTCAAACTATATTTCTTTGTCTCTTTAGGTTATATTGATGAATGAAGACCAGATGAGAACCTTATCACTTATATATGGTCTATAAAGTTACTGCAATATATATGTTTGTTATCCCTAACCTATCCCTATATCTTCTGTTTTGGGTTGGTTATTTTTTCTTGACTTCATTTCAACCCATATTGACCAACAGCTTTACATATTCGAGTATGAATGCCAAGCAATGTTAATTAAAACATACAAGAAAATTCATTTATTAAACTATCATATTCATTGTCGATAACTTAAAACTTCAATTATCTCTCTCTCTCTAAAAAAAAATAAAGAACTTTGGGTCCGCTTCAAAAATTCAGTTTCTGACCGATTCTCACCATTTTTACATATATGTGTAAAGTGTTTAGTTCTAAAGTTC
>WNGS01005081.1:0-10149 GCA_020271785.1 Procambarus virginalis | reverse complement strand
CCGCCTTTGACATCCGAAGTGGATTAAGCAGGGCTGCATACTGGCTCCAACCTATTCGGGATTTTCTTCACAGTTATGCTGCGGCACGCCTTCGGATCTGTCACGGAAGGCATTTACCTCCGGACCAGGTCGGATGGAAAGTTCTTTAACCTCGCCAGGCTGAGAGCCAAGACGAAGGTTCGGCTGAGGTGTCTGTGCGACTTCCTTTTCGCCGACGACGCAGCAGTCACTGCCCACTCAGCCGAAGACCTCCAACGGCTCATGACCCGCTTCAGCGAGGCCTCTCAGGCTTTCGGACTCACCATCAGCCTGAAGAAAACACAAGTCATGGGACAAGGAGTGGACTCCCCACCTGACATCGGCATCTCCGATTCCAAACTGGAAGTCGTTCACGACTTCGTGTACCTGGGCTCCACAATCTCTGACTCCCTCTCTCTTGATACGGAGCTAAACAAACGCATCGGTAAGGCATCTACTACCATGTCGAGACTGACAAAGAGACTGTGGGCCAACAATAGTCTGACTGAGTATACTAAGATTCAGGTTTACAGAGCCTGTGTCCTGAGCACTCTCCTTTATGGCAGTGAGTCTTGGACACTCCGCGCCCGTCAGGAAAGACAGCTGAATGCCTTCCACATGCGCTGCCTTCGACACATCTTGGACATCACCTGGCAGGACAAGGTGACAAACAACAACGTCTTGGGGAGAGCAAGAATCACCAGCATGTACACAGTGCTGAAACAGAGACGAATGCGCTGGCTCGGGCACGTTGTGCGAATGGGCGACGGCAGGATCCCCAAGGATCTCCTGTATAGAGAGTTGATGCAGGGAAAGCGTCCAACAGGCAAGCCCCAGCTACGGTACAAAGACGTATGCAAGAGGGACCTGAAAGCCATGGACGTCGATCTTGCTATATGGGAGACACTGGCTGCAGACCGTTCAGCCTGGAGGCAGTCTGTTCAAAGAGGTCTCTCCAAGTTCGAGGAGTCACTTGCCAAGGAATCGGAGGCAAAGAGACAGAGAAGGAAAGCCAGTAGCCAGGAAGACAAACCAGAATCGGACTTCATTTGCGATCGGTGTGGGATGGACTGCCACTCTCGGATTGGCCTCATCAGTCACACCAGACGCTGCACCAGGATTGACAACCAGAGCGCAACTCCATAGTCTCCCGAGACTGAAGGATGCCTACTACTACTACTACTACTGTGACCTCACTGAAGGAGGTAAAGAAGCCGGACAAACTCCCCACACACACACGCACCCGGGGAAGAATCTGGTGTGATGACACCGCAAAAAATATCACTTCCCACACCCAGATATTTCCCCCCTCAATGACAGGATCGATGCTGAAGGCTAAACCTTGTGGGAATGGGGGCTCATGGGGCGGGAGGGAGTGGGGAATAGCTGACAGCGAGGAGTCTAGAGTACACCCAAGGTTACACACACAGATCACACTAACGTGATGCATCAAATGAACAAATCTACAAGGGCCGTGTCGTAGCTCAGTCGATTAAGGCAGTGTCTGGGATGCTCCCGGACGCAGGTTCGAATCCTCGTCACGGCCCTTGTGGATTTGTACACCCAGGGTGTATGAGTGTTGAGTACACCCAGGGTGTATTAAGGTGGGAGGCGGGGGTTCAGTTCCTGAACCGATTATGTGACTTTGTAACCCTTTCCACCACCGCCCACGGGATGGGTATGGAGGTACATAATAAGGAAAGAAATTGAAGTTGAATATCCACAACAAACTCATCAGGTGTCAATTAAATATTTTTTGGGGCAATCATGCCCGTGCCACCTCTTGGGTGACTTAATCGACTTTTCAAACTATGAAAATTAATTTCAGGCTCTTAATATATTTTAAAAAATTGATAGAATACAAACTTAATATTTTTCTAATTTGTAATGTTAACTTTTGACCGATAATTGAATGAAAATGACTTTGCAGCTGTTTAATATTCAGTAAAGTAGTTGAAATACACGGACAGGCAGCGTCGACCTGTGTGTATTCACCTAGTTGTGCTTGCGGGGGTTGAGCTCTGCTCCTTCGACCCGCCTCTCAACTGTCATTCAATCAGCTGTTACTAACTACTTACTATTCCCCCCCCCCCACACACACACATTCCCAGGAAGCAGTCCGTAACAGCTGTCTAACTCCCAGGTACCTATTTACTGCTAGGTAACAGGGGCATTAGGGTGAAAGAAACTCTGCCCACTTGTTTCTGCCATCGCCCGGGATCGAACCCGGACCCTGGGATTACTCGTTCCAAGCGTTGTCCACTCAGCCACTGACCCCTGTGTGTGTGTACTCACCTAATTGTGCTTGCGGGGGTTGAGCTTTGGCTCTTTGGTCCCGCCTCTCAACTGTCAATCAACTGGTGTACAGATTCCTGAGCCTATTGGACTCTATCATATCTACATTTAAAACTGTGTATGGAGTCAGCCTCCACCACATCACTTCCTAGCGCATTCCATTTATTAACTACTCTGACACTAAAAAATTCTTTCTAACGTCTCTGTGGCTCATCTGGGTACTAAGTTTCCACCTGTGACCCCTTGTTCGTGTCCCACCCGTCCTGAAGAGTTTGTCTTTGTCCACCCTGTCAATTTCCCTGAGAATTTTGCAGGTGGTTATCATGTCTCCCCTTACTCTTCTGTTTTCCAGGGATGTGAGGTTCAGCTCCTTTAGCCTTTCCTCGTAGCTCATTCCTCTCAGTTCCGGGACTAGTCTGGTGGCATACCGTGTGTGTGTGTGTGTGTGTGTGTGTGTGTGTGTGTGTGTGTGTGTGTGTGTGTGTGTGTGTGTGTGTGTGTGTGTGTGTGTGTGTGTGTGTGTGCGCGCGCGCGCGCACCTGTTGTCCTCACACACTTATCATATCTTGTATAATGGTACACCTGTCAACATCACAAGAGTATCAGTGTGCTCTTATACATATTCTCCAACGCGAAACAAATGGCTTCTTTCTTTCATCTGATCCCCCTGTTCACCTGGCAGTATGTAGGTGATTTCTTCTTTCAGAGTCATATCGGAAATATAACGCTTGAGCGTTATTTCTGAGCGGAATTCATGGTGATTACTCGTATTTAGAGTTTTAAATTACGACTTTTTATACCGAAAATATGCAAATTAGTGAAATATGAGGACGGGAGTTAAGCAGCTATTGCAGACGGCATCCTAAAGATGTGTGTTTGTTTGCTATTTGTGTCTGCAGGAACGAGGTGTTAGCTGTTGTTGTTGTTATAGATTCAGCTACTCGGAGCAAGTTCCAAGTAGCACGGGCTATGGTGAGCCCGTAGTGGACTTGACACAAGGAGCGGTGCCCAGGTGTTAGCTCATGGACCCTGCTTTTCTAATAGTTGGTTGGTCAATGTACTGACTGCCAGCGTATATTTCTGCTATTATATCTACTACACATTTCTCTGGCACACACGCTAGGTGAACAGGAGGGAACAGGTGAAAGAAACTTTGCCCATTTGTTTCTACCTCGACCCGGAATCGAACCCGGACTCTTGGAACAACTACTCCAGAGCCCTGTCCGCTGGGCTCGGCTAAACCAGGGTTGGAAACTGTTGTTGATTTGTGGAACAGATTACCGGGCAACACAACTTTTTTTTTTTTTTATTTTTATTTTTACATGCAAACATGCAAATTAAATACAATAAAAAACAAAGAGAGACACATTACAAAACCAAAGAGAAATAAAGAAAACCCATCAGCCAGAAGGGCCGACAGTACAGCATAACAAAAGTACAAAACTCAAAACGGCATTGAAAGTACAGTACAAAGGGTAAACACATGCAGTACAAAGGATAAACAAATGCAGTACAAAGGATAAACAAATGCAAAATAACAAAAACACAGGCGCATATCAAACAGTACAAAACCATCGGTACACAACAAACATACCAAACACCGGCCTGAAGGACCAATACCCAAAATACAATAACACAGAAACCAAGCCTCAATACACAAAGAAAACAGAGGAGAACAAGAAAAAATAAATATAATAAATTAATAACAGAGAGCGAACATCATAGCCAGAAGGGCACATAATACAACAAATCAAAGAAACATAATACAAGAAAATGTATAGCCTAAATTACAAGAAACAGGGACATTTAGAAAACAAAGACGACATCGGCCTGAAGGGCGCACAAGAAACATCACAGAACAGACCAAAGTCCAAGACACACTCGATACACACAGCAAGCACACGGACTATCAGGACTGCGCATACTTGTCCGGCCACTCTGCAGCCGGGAAAAGAGTACAATACGCCTCCCACATCAGCAGGATTTCGTCCGTAATAGGGGGACGAAGGGTCATCCGAGGATCGGGCATCGAAATCGGCACACCTTCAACAAAAATCTTGTCCTCTGGAACCCAGACAGTCGTGGGGCACCACGGAATAGGCATCACTCGCCTATTAAAGCTAATATTTATAGGGTTGGTCTGCGAATCATACTCCACACCGTTGGCCAAGATGAACGGGACGGGCTTCCCCTTACAGGCGCGGGCAACGGGCAGCGCACTTGTAACCTCGGCAGCCCCACAGGGCTTCACAGCAACCACCGGACGGGACACCTGCAGGGGCTCCTCTCGCCGAACATCCTTCTTGAGTACCAACACTAGGTCCCGGCCTGCACCCGCACCCCCCTCACCAACATCCGGAGGAGCAACCACCCCCCACTGCGGGGAACCGCCGACAGAAGACACAGGAGGTGAATCATACACACAATCCTTGGCATCAGCAGGTACATGGACGTCAGCGTCCACCACCTCAACTCCCGAGAACCCATCAGTGTCAAAATCCTCCACATCAGCCCATGCAGTAGACGACCGCCTGGACCGCTTGGGCACCGGGCGCACATCCTCAGATCCTGAAGCTGACCCAGACCCACGGGCATCACAAGCCGCGCGTACCAACGCCCGTCTCATGACTGCAGCAGCCTCAACCGCAGGGGGAACCGGACCACACACAACCGGGGACCCCACAGCCACTTCAGCACCCAGCACAGCCGGGATCCGCGGCGATGAGGCAGGGCCAGGCGCAGCATCTTAAGACAGGTGAACAGGCGGTGAGGAGGGCGCAGCATACGGGCCCACCGGAGCAGCAGGGACAGGAGCAGGAGGGACAGGAGCAGGAGGATCCACCGAGAGCCTCGCAACAGCCTGAGGACGGCCGGCGACATCCGGGGAAACGTCAGGGGACGACGGGGGAGCGGCAACAACGAGCTGGACGGTCTCCGCATCCCCGGAGTCCTCGTCCAGGGGAAGCGGAGGGAAATCTTCTTCCCTAAAGAGGTTGACAGGGGCAACCGGAGCCGCCTCGCACCCGGCAGCCTGATGCCCCATCAAGCCACACCGGAAACAGGTCCGAGGCTGTCGGGCATAGTACACCCGTATGTAGCACCCCAGAAGCCGGACCGAAGATGGAATATCCGACCGCAGGCGCATCCCCAAGGTGCGAATGTTCGTCCGCCTCCCGGCATATCTCCCAGAGGATATCGTGTTGACCCTCACACTGATGACTGGCCCAAAGCGCTGGAAGTAACGCCGCAGAAGCTCCTCGGGAAACTCCAGGGGCGCCCCATGCACACTGACATAGGTCAGCGCACCACTCCGGTCTGATATTGAGACTGAGCCGGCACCCCCCGGCAACGACAACGAGCGTCCCTCGTACCGACTGAGGAAATCACGGTACACCTCCTCCGTCGCCAGCTTGATGACAACACGATGAGCAGTCACCAGCTCAATGCCGTCGACGTCCAGCACAGGGACATGAAGCAAGTCGCACAGAACTACTGCTACCTCCGGATAACCAGCACGCCCAGAGAACTCCAGGCCCACGGAGTTCACGCGCTTAATCGCTGGAAGGGGACCACCCATGGTAAGTCCAACACCTACCACGTCTGCACTCAGCCAACCAGGCAACAACACTGGGGGGGGGGCAGCTACGCCCCGCCACCTGGCGACCAAACGGCTAACTACCCTAGCAGTCACGGAGGGACACGTCCGCACTCCACGGCTGCTCAGGGTCAACTCACCGGGCAACACAACTGGAACATTTGATGATATATTGGACTTGTACCCAAGATTAACCATGTAATGTATCAATTATACAATGTATGTATGTATGTGATGTAACTATATAACCTGAGCTTGTAAAAGCACCTTAATCACCTTCAGTGATTAAGTGCTTAATTGCACACTAGTTTCTCTATCAGCTATCTCACCCTGTCAGAGTAAAAAGAAACAAATGTATGTGAATGCATGTGTGTGTATATATGTATGTATATAAGTATATGTACGTATATGTGTGTGTGTATGTATATGTGTATAAAGTATATATGGAAGCTGCTCAGAATTACATTTCACCTTGTTAAATGCACATTAATGACACTATGTAAAAGACACATCGAACACTTTATGTAGGGCATACGTAAATCTGTGTATCTATGTATTTACGTATATAGGTTAGCTTAGCATTTTAAAAACACCGAATCACCTTCTGTGGTTGATTGTTCAATAAACCCTTGAACTATATGTTTAACACATCTCTAACCCTGTCCATGGAGGACAGAAGAAAATGTATATATGCTGATTAGCATTGTAAATGTGTGGCCACGTCTGTGGTAGAAAATAATAATAATAAAAAACAGACGGAAGCCCATGATTGTTTAAAGATTACATTAGACATATATATGAATGAGTTTGGGTAGATATAGATAGGAGCTGCCTCGTATGGCCAAAATCAACCGCCTGTAATTTCCTTAGTTCTTATGATAGAGAAAAACAGGTCGAGAGGCAGTGCTTTGAACAAAGGTTAGAAAGGCGGGGGTCCAAGAGCTAATAACACGATCCTGCAGGCACAAACAGTAAATGCAAATAGTAAAAATATATCACAAACACACACAGTGTCAAAATGTCATATGACAAGAGTATTGGGGCACACCCCAAGAGTAGCTCTCATCCTGTAACTACACTTCTAGGTAATTACACACGGGCCAATGTGAGATGCATACGAGACAATGACAAGACACATAGCAACCCATAAATTTCCCCTTGAGAACTTGAATAAACTGTTACCTGCACGAATAGCGTCGTCTTCTTTATGGAACGAGCAGTCTGCCTCAAACTGCAATGTTTTGAGACGCAATGGCACGTCAGCGTTCATTTGGCAAGGCTTTTTGGGCGAGTTTTCAGTTGTTACAAGGGCGACGAGTGATCCAAATGTGTTCTAGAGTTAGACTTGTTGTTCGTGTTAAGGGACGCGACTGGGGTCAGCCGTATTACCCAAGAGTCAGACTTGCTGGGCTTGACAGCGAGGGCTGGACGGTGTGTTTATGGCGTCAGCTGATCGTTTCTGCTTCTGTATTCAGCGTTTCGTTTTCTATGTTTGGAGATTTTGTCATATTTTGCCCATATGCCAGGGTATCAGGGTCAGCCGTATTACCCAAGAGTCAGACTTGCTGGGCTTGACAGCGAGGGCTGGACGGTGTGTTTATGGCGTCAGCTGATCGTTTCTGCTTCTGTATTCAGCGTTTCGTTTTCTATGTTTGGAGATTTTGTCATATTTTGCCCAAATTGACATGCAATTTCAAAACTACGTTGGATATTTAAAATATATGCTTGAGTGCTAGTTTTGAGGGTGATTACACGCATTTTTCACGTTTCAAATTAGTGTAGACTGCAATGTAAAAGCCACCATTCCTTCCCGCCGCCCCATCCCAAATCCTAATCCTGACCCCTTCCTAATGCTATATAGCAGGGGTCTCCAAACTTTTCAATGTAAGGGCCACATTATATATTTCCCATATTTATGCGGGCCGAAGGAATAAAAAATGAAAAAAAAACAAAAAACAAATCAGTGCCAGTAATTTAATTTCCTCAAATATTAAAGTATAAACATGGAAAAATTAAAACATATCTTTTTGGAAAAAATTAAGGTAAACTAAATAGATTCCTGCCTTTAGTTTTATGCAACCAAATTAGTGTGACGAATGATACTGTCGTTTTGACTTCAAAATTTCATTAAAATCAGGTTCCAGATTAGATGAGCCAATTGTAAGAATTGATTTCAAGTGATCATCAGACAAATTTGCTCGATAGTTAGATTTCACATACTTCATTTTGGAAAATGTTTGTTCACACAAGTATGTTGAACCAAAAATGGACACAAAACTACAAGCAAACTTTATCAAATTTGGAAACTGATCTGGCTGCAGGCATTTATAAAACTCAATCAGATTTCCTTCTGATGCGATGCCATTCGTACGATAATTATTTTTTCAAGGCCACCACACAGGGATTTGTTTGGCGGGCCGGATGAAATTATGTGGCGGGCCGGATGTGGCCCGCGGGCCATAGTTTGGAGACCCCTGCTATATAGTCATAATGGTTTGGCGGTTTACCCTGATAGTTCCCTCACTTCCCTCCTTCCCGAGACTTATAATATGTCCAGGTGGCTCCAGTTTTTTGGACAGGTCAAATGTAGCCTAGTGTTTTCTTTGGCCTGGGTTCTAAGCTAATTGAGGCCACCACAATAGCTTACTGATCAACCAGCAAGTATATTTAGTCCAGGACAAGTTATGGTTGTTTAAGATTCGCTACTTGGAACAAAGAATTGTAACCCCAAAGACGCGAGTAATAGACAAGCTGGGGACATATTTAAGTGTTTTAAGCAATTACGTTGTCTATCCATTTTCTTAAATATCAACTAACTTGCAGGCGATGAGTCACAATAACGTGGCTGAAGTATGTTGACCAGACCACACACTAGAAGGTGAAGGGACGACGACGTTTCGGTCCGCCCTGGACCATTGTGACACAATGGACTTGAGAATGGTCCAGGACGGACCGAAACGTCGTCGTCCCTTCACCTTCTAGTGAGACTGGTTGCACGGTCTGGTCAACATCAGCTAACTTCGTGGTGTTGGATGCAAATTGTTCATATTGAAGTTGAACATCCAACAACTCCTTTTTCAACTGTTAATATATTGATTCTGTAAAGGAGCGTTCAGCTCAGATAAAATATTGATGCTAGGATAGTTATGATAGGCTAATTGACTGAACAATTTGAACAATTGAGGAGGATCTCTCAGAAAATAATAAGAATATAAGGTGTCAATATTTAACAACATATACAAATAAATCTTGAGAATAATAATAAAAAGCAGACACAATCAATAGGGAAAAACTCAACATAAGAACAACTGCATTTTCCTTAACTTTGGAATAGTTGGCTATATGAATATTTTTCTTCATGTTCTCTTCCCAGCTTCTTCCATCAAACTTTTCATATCTGATGTTCTTCACAGTGCCTTCATCTAGGCAGTGGGGCGCAATACCTGCAGGAAAAGCGGGAAAACCTTCAGAATCTTAGTGAACTTCATTTACAAGTGTTCAATATAAGAAATATTTAATTCAAATTGATATGTTACGTAAAATCTTAGAAAATCGTAGGCAAACATCCCAAGATCGCAAGTCGATCGTAACAACTGAAATTGCTTAACTAAAAGAATATTGCGTTCTAATTACGGGCCATCTATATGTCCAATTTCCGAGCTGTGAGGGACTTACCCAGCCCGTCCTCCAAACAAAGATCCAAAGTCCATTCCATCCACCCGCCAACCCCCTGTTTATGAATTAAAAACGGTTTACACGCAATTCACAACTGATTTCGTTGGAACACTTCTGGAACAAGTGCTTCACTGACGAATTTTGGTCGAACACAACGCTGTAAATGCTTCAGCCACGTACTACAAATACTAATAATCGCCAACAGAACCTAAACACCTAACCTAACCCATGCCTATATATGCACAATATGCTAATATATTATAATATTAATTTATATGTGAGAAAATTCCCGTTTTGAAGGAACAGCATGTACAATTTTATGAATGCGTCTGTGGGGTCGACCGCTGGATGTAATGGACTTAGGTCGAGGACGGGTTGACTTACCATAGCCGTCCGGGTTGGACCTGGGGATGTAGCGAGCTGTGAAGGACTTACCATAGCCGTCCGGGTTGGACCTGGGGATGTAGAAGGACTGGACGCCGCAGGTGGAGCAGAAGGTGTGCTTGGCGGTGTGGTGTTGAAGGTGTAGGTGGTGTGAGAGAAGTCGTGCCCTTGCAGCAGCTTGA
>WNGS01005080.1:6951-17583 GCA_020271785.1 Procambarus virginalis | reverse complement strand
ACTCTGCCACCTCCACCAGCACTCTGCTGCCACCTCCACCTGCACTCTGCCACTCCTTCTATCCACAGTTATGTCAAAAAATTAATTAAGATCAAATTCTCTGGCCTGTCTGAACATGTGGTTCAAATCCTATGTTCATTGTTACTCTCCACGTTTAATTACCTTCCCACATGTTAATTAGCACGTGGGTAATGTAATTATGACGTCCACATGATGGACGGTGTTCCCATCCTGTGATGAGCCTTGACCCCACCCCACCACTCGCATGTGGCATGGTGCAGGATGGGAGGCATCGTTGCCTGGCCAGAGCCTCGGGCCTGGGGATTATCCTTCACCTCAGCAAGAGGATCACTTCCTCCTCCTCCTCCCACTCTACATGGATGACTTGATATCTCTCATCGATTTTTCTTCCTTGTGGCTAGAACGCAGGAGCTGACTCGTTTCTCTGGCTTGAACATTGAGACGGACACGACTTGTCACTCTTCACCACTGAAGAGAAGGAACTAACTCGTCCTCTCGTCACTACTGAAGAGAAGGAACTACTCGTCCCTCTCCTCACTATTGAAGAGAAGGAACTAACTCGTCCCTCTCCTCACTACTGAAGAGAAGGAACTAACTCTTCAACTTCTTTCCCAATGAGGGGGGGAAGAATTGTACTCTTCAGTCTGTGACGATGTCAGCGCCATCTGCTGAGCGCACCCAACCCCATTTTCTGTTCCCTGGTGGAAGGCTCTCATCTTACTGACATCTTACTGATTGTGTAGTTTCCTTCCTACTATAAAATGTTTACTCCTCAAATATTATGTGGGGGGGGAGGTTAATAGTCAATCCATTCCTATTGGATTGACTATTACAGCTCAGGCCTTAATAACTTAACCCTGACTTGTTATTGGATCAGGAAAGATCCAACCACAAGTCAGGGTTAAGTTATTAAGGCCTGAGCATAAGTCAGGATCCAACCACTTGCTTCCACCCTGAGCTGTGGCTGACGACATTTTTACACAGGTACCTGATGTCAGACGTCTGCAGGAGCTGAAAGAGGCATTCGAGCGGAATTCTGTGTTGCGTTTCACTTACGAGATGGAGAAGGATGGGAAGCTACCCTTTCTAGATGTAACAGTCATGGAAAGGAGCGGAGGTTTCCACACTACAGTCTACACTAAGGAAACATAGGAATGTGCCTCAATGCCAACAGTGACTGCCCAGACAGGTACAAGAGGAGTGTTGTTAACGCTTATGTCGACGTGCTCTCAGCCACAGCTCAGAATGGAAGCAAGTCGACGAAGAACTCTGTAGGGTAAGGCAGGTCCTAGTCAACAACGGCTTCTCCAATGGTTTCATTGAAAACATCATAAGAAGGAAGATGAAACGCCATGCAAGAAACGCCTCTGAAGAGACAACTAACACAACACCTATACCCCCTATTAGACTATTGTACAGGAACTTCTTTTCCACAGCTCATGAAATGGAGGAAAGGGCCCTGAAAGATATTTTTAATAGGAACGTTATCCTTACAGACAAAAATCAATAGAAACAATTGACGATTTACTATAAAACCAAAAAAACGGCCAGCCTACTCATGAAAAACTCTCCAGACACAAAGCAGAACGCTTTAAAAGAGACCAACGTCGTCTATGCCTTTAAATGCTCACTTGGGGACTGTAAGCCTCAAAGAACTCAGTATATAGGCAAGACAACAACATCTCTTTCCAGGCGTTTAACAATACAAGCAACAGGGCTCCATTAAGGAATATATAATCTCTTCCTACAACCAAACCATCACCAGAGAAGTCTTAACAAACAACACAGAAATCATCGATAGATACAGCGATAGCAGATGGCTTGACATCTGCGAGGCACTACACATCAAGAAGTCAACACCAGCAATCAACAGCCAATTAATGCACAACTATATTCTACCCACTTCAAGACTCCGCACCAATATAGAAACATCAAGAGGAAATATGGGCCAATAGGCCCTTTGCAGTTACTTCCATTCTTCCCTTTCATCTATACCCATTGAATCGTATTCTGTCTTGTGTTGAAAGTTTGTTCACCTCATCCAAAACTGTTGCAACATGTCACCTCACCCAAATGCGAGTATATAAGACAAAAGCTGTTTAAATATTAGCATAGTAAAACTCTGTTTAGTGTTTGCAGGTTATAGCTGTGTGTGTGTAAACTAAAGTCTTTGAAAATGTAATAAGTTATTTCGAAATGCGTTCAAGTGTCGTGTCTGACTAGAAATTAAAATGAATTTTGGAGAATTGATTTTTCTATTACCATCAACAGTAAAAAGAAACATAAGAAATATTGAGAAAATTCGTGTTAGAATTATTAATCTTACTTTTTCGGTCATATTTAACAACATATATATATATATATATATATATATATATATATATATATATATATATATATATATATATATATATATATATATATATATATAAACTGAAACTCACACCCCAAGAAGTGACTCGAACCCATACTCCCAGGAGCAACGCAACTGGTATGTACAGGGACGCCTTAAACCACTTGACCATCACGAACGGACATAAGGAAGTGATAGCCGAGGCTATATGAGCCACTTCCCCGCCACTTCTGGTGCAATGCAGGGACCCACATCCTCGAAGAAGAAAACAAAGAGCATTCAGAGAAGATCTTGTGGATTCTCACCGAATACTTAATTCTTTTCTTCTCCTACCACCCCTATTATTTTTTTGTATGTTTTGTTTTATTTTATTGCAATGCTACAGTTTACAGAGAACACACACACACACACACACACACATATAACAATTAAACAATCAGCGTTCGAAGACCTCGTCCAGCTCCTCGGAGGTTGGGTGCGTACCAGGATACAGCACGCATTTCCCCTCTGCACTGCGACACTGAGGCGCTGGAACAGGAAACTGGCTGCTCGTGGGTCTCTAGTTTTCCCAATGAGTTCCTCACCAACCTCCTTTAAAAACTTGAGTGCACATTTACCCCTTCCCCTGTCCCTCAGTCCTACCCACATTCCCCCTTCCTCGTCCTCTCTCCTTATCTTGAGGTTATCTTGAGATGATTTCGGGGCTTTCAGTGTCCCCGGGGCCTGGTCCTCGACCAGGCCTCCACCCCAGGAAGTAGCCCGTGACAGCTGACTAACACCCAGGTACCTATCTTACTGCTAGGTAACAGGGGCATAGGGTGAAAGGAACTCTGCCCATTGTTTCTCGCCGGCGCCTGGGATCGAACCCAGGACCACAGGATCACAAGTCCAGCGTGCTGTCCACTCGGCCGACCGGCTCCCTCTATAAGATCATGTTATAAGAAACACAAGTAAACTAATTATATTTCTTTTTGGGTACATACAGGATAAAAATGATGATGAAAGCAACACTTTACTTGGTATTAGCATTGTCATATCTTATATATTACAAGTCTGGCATCACCCCTCGGATTGCGACACTCGGTTTCCTGTCTGTTGGGTATTCCTTTACTCTGTTCAGTCTTGCCTCTTCATCCTACACACTACTCGTATATGCACCATTATCAAATGCTTTTTGCATGTCTATCCAACCCTCTCTCTCCTGTCGAATCTTGGTGACCTTGTCGTAGAACTATCTAGCCAGGTATGACCTTTCGCCTCTTTAAAACAATCTTGCCCTTCCATTATTGTGTGTCATCTCTAGGTCAGCATTTCTCCTCTTTTACACTGTTTAAATTGCACAATTCCGGGTTGTAGTTTAGATAAACACACTGATTTCATTGTCAGCTGAGAGGAGACAATTTCTGTCTTTGCTCTTAACACTGTACTTGTTAAAACGAGAAATTAAAAAAAAAACTTTAATACAGAACATATGATTAAAATTAGTCTTTATCACTACCTCTTGCTGAACCCCTAGTTACCTTGGGGTTCCGCTGAACCCCCAGTTAAGAAAGGCTGCTCCCGGTGCTGTAGATTGTTTGTGATTATTTTCTCGATACAGTGTACAATGTTGTAAAATTTATTACTTTGTCAATTTGTTGAAGATTGCAACTATATATTTTCCAATCTAGTATTTTACTGAACATTACAATTACCAGATAACATGAATATCCCAGCAGACTGTTTCAATTGACATGGTCTGGCCCTACTTTCTTGATTCCATATTGCTCCTCCGGGCATCTTTATTTCTCTTTGGTGACTACTATACTCTATAACATTGATTCTGACCATCACACACAACATAGTCAGTTCAGTCTCCGTGGTGTATTGGTAAGACACTCGAGCGCTATGTCATGGGTTCGTATCCTGGCCGGGGAGGATTTACTGGGCGCAATTCCTTAACTGTAGCCTCTGTTTAACGCAACAGTAAAATGTGTACTTGGATGAAAAAACGATTCTTCGCGGCTGGGGATCGTATTCCAGGGACCTGCCCGAAACGCTACGCGTACTAGTGGCTGTACAAGAATGTAACAACTCTTGTATATATCTCAAAAAAAAAAAAAAAAAAAAAACATAAGCTCCTACATCGCACTCCACAATCACTCTTACATGTGCACACACAGAATTTAACTACTGTATGCCGACAATGAGTCACAATAACGTGGTTGAAGATATGATGAGCAAACCACACATCAGAGGATGGAGAAACAACGACGTTTCAGCCCATCCTGGACCACTATCAAGTCATGTGTGATAATGGTTCGCATACAACTTGACAATGGTCCAGGATGGACCGAAACGTCGTCGTTTCTCCTCCTCCTGATATGTGGTTTGGTCATCATTTAACTTTTGTCCGTTCCTATTATCCTGTACAACTAAATCAAGTGTGTCTCCATGATTCTGATTTGGTAAAAGCCTAGACACCATCTAACATTGGCAAAGCAATAATGTAAAGTACCACAGTTTTATTTAACAAAAATAACAAATATAATTTCATACAGGCTCTGGACCATCATCAACCTTCAGTACTTGAAGTGGCAACCTAAACACTTCACAAACCTGTTCAAAGCACTCGAAACTTAAATTACCCCGAGTTGCTCCCTGAAGACTTGCTTCTACAGTAGTTCCTTCTCGTTGCACAACTTCTGTTTCCACTTTTCCCAAACCACACTGCCCCAGAGGTTCTTATAGTGGCTCAAAACGCGTATGTTTCCAGAGCAATCATCCCCAGAGAAACGATGTTTTAATTTTCAAACAGCCTTACGATTTTTTATCAATATATTAAAAATGCGTTATTCTGAAGGAAGAACTCTCTGGCTGGCTGGCTCCTCCCAACCATTCCACACTCCCCCATCCCCTCGTCTTCCCCGCCATTTCCGTCCTCCCCACCATCCACCCCTTCCTTGTCCCCTCTTCCTCTCTACCATCCCCCACTCCCTTGTCCCCTTGTCCTTCCAACCGTTCTCCATTCCCCTGTCTCCTCGTCCCCACCATCCCCTAGTCCACACTGTCATTTCCCACTTTCGGATTGTCACCATTTCCCTTGTCGGATGCATTCCCAAATTGTCTGATGTTCCCATCAGAAATAGGGAAAATCAAATGATCTGATGTTCCTATCACTGAAAAATAAGAACAGTAAAAAAATAAAAAAATAATAAACTATACTCATGAAATGAACGGTATGGTAAACATCATAACTCAATTCCAAGGCAACGTCTCACAAAATAATTAAATCAAAATGAAAATAAATCGAAATCTATGAAAACTCAATTTATAAATGCAATCGGAAACATTGAAATGGAATTGTAACATATGTTGTATGCGTGTGGTGCTCTTACATGCAACATATGGCGCTGTTTTTCCAAGAAATGCATGTTTTTGCCTGTCACAAGTGTCGCATCTATATAATAGGTATATAAAAACACGCGCATATTCGATTTGAATGTTGTTTCAAAATTTCAAAGAAATCTGTGAAGAACTTTCGGAAATTACAACGTGTGTTGCTATTACATCCAACAGATGGCAGTGTTTTAAAAAAAAGCATGTTTTCTCCTGTCACAAGTGAGGCATGTATATAGTAGGTATATAAAAACATGCGCCTATTCGAATGCAACGTTGTGTCAAAATTTCAAAGCAATCGGTAAAGAGGTTTTGAAGATTTCTCTCACATGAAATACACATGAAAAACACAGTTAAGAAAAAACTAGTTTTCCCGTCACAGATGTGATATCTATATAGTATGTGTATAAAAACCCGCTCGGATGTTAATGGAACGATGTGTTTCAAAGCAATCAGTGAAGGACTATCGGAGATTAGCGATTTTCAACAAACGAACATTTCCATTTTTATGTATATACTAGCAGTACCCGGCCACGCGTTGCTGTGGCTCAGTAACGCATGTGCATTGCTGAGCCACAGCAACCTTCCCTGTCCCCCTTCCCTTCCCACCACCAAAGTATTTGTGTACGTCTGATATCATACTTCTCGTGAAGGAGAAATGTATATGTTTATCTCTCAGAATGTTTGGTAATATGATTATTGTTGTGATGTGTGTATATGTATGTATTAACACGATGTACTGAACGGGGTGAGAATAGCTTGAGCTACCTCATCCCTTTGTGTGTATTTTACATCAATAAACTTATTTCAATTTCAATTTCAATTTCAATTTCCCACCATTCCCCCCTCGCTCGTCTCCTCGGCCTCCCAACTATTCCCAACACCACCGTCCCCTCGTCCTTCTCACCATTCCCCACTCCACCATCATCTTCTTCCTTCCCACCATGCCCCACTCCCCTGTCCCTTTGTCTTCCCCACCATTCTCCATTCCCCCATCCCCTCGTCCCCACCATCCCAAACTTCCCCGTCCCCTTGCCCATCCCCCACCATTACCCTACCCCCTCCCTTGTCCCCCTCGTCCTAACCACCGTCTCTCACTTCCGTCCCGTCGTCATCCCCACCATTCCCCACTACCTCGTCCATGCATTCCCAAATGGTCTGGTGTTCTCCATCAGAAAAATGGAATATCAAGAGATCTGATGTTCCCATCAATGAAATATAGAAAAAAGTTTAAAAATGAATGAAAATATAAAAAATGTAAAAATAAACAATACTCACGAAATTAACGGTATGGTAACAACACAGCTCAATTCCAACACATTCACACAAAATAATTAAATCAAAGTGAAAATAAATCAAAATCTATGAGAATTCAATTTATCTGTATTCAGAAACATTGAAATGGAATTGTAACATATTTAGTATAGCATGTGTTTTTGGTCGTACATTCAACATATGGCGCTGTTTTTCAAGAAAAGCATAGTTTTACCTGTCACAGTGTGGCATTTATACTATACTTATGAAATGAAAGGTATGATATACAACACAGCTCAATCCCAACACAATGTCACACAAAATAATTCAATAAAAAATAAAATTAATTGAAATCTATGAAATAAAACTTATCAGTGCAATCAGAAACACTGAAATGGAATCCGTGACATATTTAGTATAGCGTTCATGTTGCTGTTATGTGCAACAGATGGGCGCTATTTTTTTAAAAACGCATGTTTTTACCTGTCCCAGGGGTGGTATCTATATAGTAGGTATATAAAAGATGCGCCTATTCGAATGCAACGTTGTGTCAAAATTGCAAAGCAATCGGTGAAGAACTTTTCAGAGATTACAGAGTGTGTTTGCTCTAACGTTCAACAGATGGCACCGTTTGAAAAAAGTTTTTTTCCTGTCACAGGTTAGTCATGTATATAGTAGATATATAAAAAACGCGCCTATTCGAATGCAACGTTGTGTCATAATTTCAAAGCAATCAGTAAGAGGTTTCGAAGAATTCCCTCACATGAAAAACACAGTTTTTCAGAAAAAGCATGATTTTGTTTACCGTCACAGACATGATATCTATATAGTATGTATATAAAAATCTGCTCGGATGCGAATGGAACGGTTTGTGTGAAAACTCAAAGCAATCGTGAAGAACTTTCGGAGATTAGCGATTATGCACAACGAACATTTCCCTTTTTATTTATATAGATATATATAGTACTCCTAATACAACCTGGCACATAAAACTATATCAATACACACCCAATACATTTTACTAGAAACTTTTAATCGACGAAGGGGGTGAAGGGGAGTGTAGATTACTTAAGTAAGAGCAGTTGATTCCTGCACAGCAGGAGGGAGCTGCCTCTCAAGGCTCAGTTCACTGTAGGCTCAGCTGCCTCAATAACTTCACCGCTTCAACAACTGGTCCGGACGTCACACGTTTCCTACTCCACTCCTATTCGATTGAATATTTCGATAATCTTCGTGTGTTTCCAAATCACTAGGAGGGGACGTGTCCTCGGAGAGCTCCACCGCCATCAACAACGTTGATTTCCTTATAAGCGTTTGTCGCTTCGCAGGACGTCCTACCTCCTCGGCAGCGTCAGACCAATGCCGTCTGCCCTGATTCACAACCTCGGCAGAAAATTATTCGACTCCTGCCTCCATTGGTTGAGTAATATTGGGTCAATGTTCACAATATCACTGTTTATTCACGTTGGTCACTGGTTTCTCGCAGATTGGCCAATAAATAATGACTGCCAATTCACGACAGTGGTTGTTTGCTCACAAATTGGTCAATAAATAATCGCAATTGTCTTGCCCACAGGCAAAAGTTAGTGGTTTACTGTCTTACTGGTCGTCTACGACTAACTGATCTTCAGTTGGTCGATTGGTGATCACCAAATTGACCGTCAACAACAGGATTTAAGTCACTTCACTTGTGGTTGAAGTACTGTTGCTCTTGCTCTTCATATTAGGCTCAACTTGCCATTTAAATTGCTATTCTGTTGGAATTTCTCTGGAGCTTTAGCACGACGTCCGTCCTCGTCTGCGTCTGGACGGTCAATGATCTGAGCTCCAATCCCTGAGCCCACTTCGGCGCCCATTGATGACGCCACAGTAAGATTACCGTTGATTGGCTGTGAGCCCATCCCTCTATCCACTCATATCTTTCGTTATACGACCGTGAGGCCGGCGTCACTACGTTGGGCGAATTGAGTGCCCGGATGTCTCGCCCTGCGCCATTTTCATGCTTCCGTCCTTCTTTCCAACCTTTATAACTATCCCAAAATAATACTTGAAGCACTTTCCTTAGTAACTAAAAGCATTGTTTGTACCGTCTATGGTCTTGTAGATGGCATAAATGACTCTTGAGTCCGCGAGGACTGCATCTAGACGACGGTCGTATCACTGTCTCTCCCTGTCAGTGCTACCAATGATGGCAAGGCAGCCCGTCCTCCTAAGATTTCCCACGTCAAGAAACGGTCATACTAAAGTACCTTTATCCTATCCTACCAAAGGACCCAAAACGACGAGAAAGTATGTCAATTTCGCGACCCGCTATCATTTTCTAATACTATATTTTGGGCCTTAGGTAGAGTATACGTCAAAATGCGACGTTCTCTCTCAGGAGGCCAGGTTGTGCAAGGCCCCCACGGTGGTCGCCTCACCCCTTGTGACGGATGATGACAGTATGGCGGCGGCGCTGGGCACATAACTACCCCCGTCACCTCAGAATATTTCCCCCAACACGAGTCATGGACACTTCCCCTCCTCCGCCCCTTGTTAGTGATCGCCGGCCGCTCCCTCGCCCCGCTCTTTGGCCCTGAAAATCCCATGAAAACTGAAAAAATGTGGCCTGGCTGGGCAGGTCAAATGAGCACCTGGGTTGATAACTGGCCATTAGAAGTAAACACTGTTATCTGGCCAGGCAGACCAGGCCTGTGGCAAGGGTTACGAGGCGTTCCGGGTTAACTGCTGAATTACCATGATTTACGACCATTTGCAATCGTGCCAGCACAGATAACTAGCATTCACCAGCTCGTCAATATGCAGCAGTTTTCAGTCTAAATATAGCTACGAAAACCCAATATTGTGAAGTCTTTCTTCAGTGACGCCGCGCGAGAGGGACAAGCTGAAGTGTGAAGGAGCAGAGGGACAGCTGGAGGTGAAGGAGCAGAGAGGACAAGGTGGAGTGTGAAGGAGCAGAGAGGACAAGGTGGAGTGTGAAGGACAGAGAGGAACAAGCTGGAGTGTGAAGGAGCAGAGGGACAAGCGAGTGTGAGAGAGAGGCAAGGTGGGTGAAGGAGAAGGACAAGTGAGTGGAGGACAGAGAGGCGCTGGAGTGTGAAGGAGCAGAGAGGACAGTGGGGTGAAGGAGCAGAGAGGAAAGGTGGAGTGTAAGGAGCAGAGAGGATCAAGGGGAGTGTGAGGGCAGGAACACAAAGCGGAGGTAAGGGCAGGAGGAAAGGTAGAGGGCAGAGAGGAATAGTGAAGGAGCAGAGAGACAAGGTGGAGTGTGAGGAGCAGAGAGGACAAGCTGGAGTGTGAAGCAGGAGGCATGAGTAGGACAGGGGCGTGGAGTGTAAGAGCAGAGAGGAACAAGCTGAGTGGCAGAGAGGACAAGCTGGAGTGTAAAGGAACAAAGAGGGGCAAGCAGGAGTACAAGGAATCAAGAGGAAGGAATATAACAGAGGGTATTATCTGTAGCGAGAAGGAGGTGCCTCAGTGTGAGAAGAAGATATAGAAAGGTGAAGGAGCCACTGCAAGTAGGAAGGAGTTGCATTAGGAGAAATCGCTACATAAAGGAGGGAGGCAGAGTGATGGAGAAAGACCAGTACACAGGAGCTGCGAGGGAGCATTTAAGCAAGCTGGAC
>WNGS01005079.1:52334-66609 GCA_020271785.1 Procambarus virginalis | reverse complement strand
CACTGAACTGGGTGAAGGAATCCCTGAAGGACAGAAACCAGAGAGTCACAGAGCAGAGGTTACAAGCTGGAGGAATGTAACAAGGCTGGTCCCGCAAGGCCTGACTTGGGGCCGCAGCTGTTCCTAATTATGTGAACGGCGTACACGAAGGAATGAGCTCCGTACACATCAATATTTGTCTATGATGCAGCTCATGGAATGTAAAAATAGAGGACTGTAGTGAGTTACAAGAAGATCCTGAGAAACTCCAGGAGTGGTCAAACAATTGGTTGAAAGGTAATGAAGATGGAAAATGGAGAAAGGAGCCCAGTAGCATCTTTTACCATAAGGAGAAGGTATCTACAGAAACAGAAAGCGAGAGGGATCTGGAAGTCACACATATAACACATGAATATGTAGCACTGGCGTGGAAGCCACATCTTGTAAGCATAAAGCAAAATTGTCAAAGAAAACACATCACACACAGAGATCACACTAACGTGATGCATCAAATGAACAATCCACAATGGCCGTGACGAGGATTCGAACCTGCGTCCAGGATGCTCCCGGACGCAGGTTCGAATCCTCGTCATGGCCTTGGGGATTTATTCAAGAAACACATGTTTCCAACACACATTAGCGACAGAACCAAAAGAATTAAGCTTCTAAAATAAGCTAATGGAAATAAATATCACAACCTTAGATGATAAAATAGAGAAGCCTAATCACAACATACAAGATACTTAGGGCAATAGACCAGCCAGCCTCTTCATACAGGACACGAGGACACAAGTGGAATCTGGAAATACAAATGAGCCAGGAATGTGAGGGAAATTCTCGTACCCAGTACGGTGGTCCGCAAGTGAATGCACTCACCAAAAAAAAAAAACACCAAGTTGTGGAAGACACTTCCATCCACAACTTTAAGACCAGAATTGACAGTGATTTGCACTTTGAGAATAGTTCAGTTGTAACCTATCAGGTGTAACAAGGCTGTTAGGTGGTGGATATTAGTGAATTAGAGCTCACTTCACCTCTATAGGAACTGATGATTTGACTCCTCCTCCTCCTTCCCCTCCTCCTCCCCCCCTAAAGAGGGGGGGGGCCGGCCCACTGGACCACCTGTGAGCCTTGTTAACCTTGTCCCCCCAGGGTACTGGATCTCCCCCCCCCCCACCGGCCCCCCCCCCCTCTCACTCCACACACACCTCTCTTCACTCCATAATCACTTCACCCCTCCATAAACACTCACTCACCCCTCCATAAACACTCACTCACCCCTCCATAAACACTCACTCACCCCTCCATAAACACTCACTCACCCCTCCATAAACACTCACTCACCCCTCCATAACACTCACTCACCCCTCCATAAACACTCACTCACCCCTCCATAAACACTCACTCACCCCTCCATAAACACTCACTCACCCCTCCATAAACACTCACTCACTCACCCCTCCATAAACACTCACTCACCCCTCCATAAACACTCACTCACCCCTCCATAAACACTCACTCACCCCTCCATAAACTCACTCACCCCTCCATAAACACTCACTCACCCCTCCATAAACCTCACTCACCCCTCCATAAACACTCACTCCCCCATATGTACTTACTCACCCCTCCATATGTACTTACTCACTCCTCCATATGTACTTACTCACCCCCTCCATATGTACTTACTCACCCCCTCCATATGTACTTACTCACCCCTCCATATGTACTTACTCACCCCTCCATATGTACTTACTCACTCCTCCATATGTACTTACTCACCCCCTCCATATGTACTTACTCACCCCCTCCATATGTACTTACTCACCCCTCCATATGTACTTACTCACCCCTCCATATGTACTTACTCACCCCTCCATATGTACTTACTCACCCCTCCATATGTACTTACTCACCCCCTCCATATGTACTTACTCACCCCCTCCATATGTACTTACTCACCCCCTCCATATGTACTTACTCACCCCTCCATATGTACTTACTCACCCCTCCATATGTACTTACTCACCCCTCCATATGTACTTACTCACCCCTCCATATGTACTTACTCACCCCCTCCATATGTACTTACTCACCCCTCCATATGTACTTACTCACCCCCTCCATATGTACTTACTCACCCCTCCATATGTACTTACTCACCATTCCTCATGCTCTCACACCTATCACAACTGCCTCACACAAGCTCCAGAAGGTTGTGAAATTACAAGAACTGATGCCAGGCAGTATGTCCTCCTCCCTCTCTCCCCCTTTCATTCTACAACTCACAACCCTAGCGGGTAGAAGGTGCAGAGGGAACATGATCACAACATACAAGATGCCCTGGGGAATAGATCAAGTGGACAAGGATAGCAACTTCAAACTAAGAGAAAGCAGGACACGAGGACACAGGTGGAAGCACAAATGTAGGCAGGAATGTAAGGGGGGGGGGGGAATGCTTGTACATAGTCCTAGTGGACCAGAAATGGAATTAAATGAAAGAAGAAGTTGTAGAAGCCACCTCCACCCACAATTTTAAATCCACGTAGATTCAGCAATGAATTTCAGAGTCAAAATAGGTCAATTATTCGGCCACCAGTACAAGAGCCTGGTAGATGGCCCTCACTAACACAGACACTGAGAAGTGGCGGGACCCAAGAGCCAGAGCTCAACCTCCCCGCAAGCACAACTAGGTGAGTAGGGATAGGTATGAGCTCTTGCTGCTAGCCTCAGGGCTAGGAGCTGCTGCCGCCCCACACGTCGCCACCTACACGGCTCTCTTCTGCCCCAAAATCATCTGCTGACTGATGTGAAGATGATGCTCCCTTACTCAACGGTCATTTCCTCCCTCCGACCACCACCTGCTGATTGGTTGAGGACCTGCTGATTGGTTGACAGGAGGGCCTGCTGATTGGTTGAGGAGGGCCTGCTGATGGTTGGGATGAGGACCTGCTGATTGTTGGCAGGAGGACCTGCTGATTGGTTGAGGAGGGCCTGCTGATTGGTTGAGGAGGACCTGCTGATTGGTTGGGAGGAGGGCCTGCTGATTGGTTGAGGAGGGCCTGCTGATTGGTTGAAGAGGACCTGCTGATTGGTTGGGAGGAGGACCTGCTGATTGGTTGAGGAGGGCCTGCTGATTGGTTGGGATGAGGACCTGCTGATTGGTTGGCAGGAGGACCTGCTGATTGGTTGAGGAGGGCCTGCTGATTGGTTGAGGAGGGCCTGCTGATTGGTTGAGGACCTGCTGATTGGTTGGAGGAGGCCCTGCTGATTGGTTGGGGGAGGACCTGCTGATTGGTTGAGGAGGGCCTGCTGATTGGTTGGGATGAGGACCTGCTGATTGGTTGGCAGGAGGACCTGCTGATTGGTTGAGGAGGGCCTGCTGATTGGTTGAGGAGGGCCTGCTGATTGGTTGAGGAGGACCTGCTGATTGGTTGGGAGGAGGACCTGCTGATTGGTTGAGGAGGGCCTGCTGATTGGTTGGGATGAGGACCTGCTGATTGGTTGGCAGGAGGACCTGCTGATTGGTTGAGGAGGGCCTGCTGATTGGTTGAGGAGGGCCTGCTGATTGGTTGAGGACCTGCTGATTGGTTGGGGGAGGCCCTGCTGATTGGTTGGGGGAGGACCTGCTGATTGGTTGAGGAGGACCTGCTGATTGGTTGGGAGGAGGACCTGCTGATTGGTTGGCAGGAGAACCTGCTGATTGGTTGGGATGAAGGCCTGCTGATTGGTAGAGGAGGGCCTGCTGATTGGTTGGGATGAGGACCTGCTGATTGGTTGAGGAGGGCCTGCTGATTGGTTGGGGGAGGACCTGATGATTGGTTGGGATGAGGACCTGCTGATTGGTTAGGAGGGAGGAGGACCTGCTGATTGGTTGGGATGAGGACCTGTTGATTGGTTGAGGAGGACCTGCTGATTGGTTGGGATGAGGACCTGCTGATTGGTTAGGAGGGAGGAGAACCTGCTGATTGGTTGGGATGAGGACCTGCTGATTGGTTGGGATGAGGACCTGCTGATTGGTTGGGAGGAGGACCTGCTGATTGGTTGAGGAGGACCTGTTGATTGGTTGAGGAGGACCTGCTGACTGGTTGACAGAGGACCTGCTGATTGGTTGGCAAGAGGACCTGGTGATTGGTTGAGGAGGGCCTGCTGATTGGTTGAGGAGGACCTGCTGATTGGTTGGGATGAGGACCTGCTGATTGGTTGAGAGGAGAACCTGTTGATTGGTTGAGGAGGACCTGCTGATTGGTTGGGATGAGGACCTGCTGATTGGTTGAGAGGAGGACCTGCTGATTGGTTGGCAAGAGGACCTGCTGATTGGTTGAGGAGGGCCTGCTGATTGGTTGAGGAGGACCTGCTGATTGGTTGGATGAGGACCTGCTGATTGGTTGAGGAGGGCCTGCTGATTGGTTGGGATGAGGACCTGCTGATTGGTGAGAGGAGGACCTGCTGATTGGTTGGGATGAGGGCCTGCTGATTGGTAGAGGAGGGCCTGCTGATTGGTTGGGATGAGGACCTGCTGATTGGTTGAGGAGGGCCTGCTGATTGGTTGGGGGAGGACCTGATGATTGGTTGGGATGAGGACCTGCTGATTGGTTAGGAGGGAGGAGGACCTGCTGATTGGTTGGGATGAGGGCCTGCTGATTGGTAGAGGAGGGCTGCTGATTGGTTGGGATGAGGACCTGCTGATTGGTTGAGGAGGGCCTGCTGATTGGTTGAGGAGGACCTGCTGATTGGTTGAGGAGGACCTGCTGATTGGTTGGGATGAGGACCTGCTGATTGGTTGGGGGGGAGGGGACCAGCTAAATGAGTGGGGGGAGCTTGGAGACAACCCCCCCCCCCCTCTCTCTCTCTCATCACCATCACAATAATCCGTTATCCTAGAGATAAGGATTATGAAGATTTTATCACTTAATGTTCATACAAGACTTAAAATATATGCAGCCCACGTAGGTTATTGGTCTGGTATTTTTTTTTTTTATTTTGCCCCGAGGGGCGAGTTTATTGGGCAGCGTCACTCATCCTGTGAGTGGACACACCGCCATAGTGACAGTATTGGGCAGCGCCACTCATCCTGTGAGTGGACACACCGCCATAGTGACAGTATTGGGCAGCGCCACTCATCCTGTGAGTAGACACACCGCCATAGTGACAGTATTGGGCAGCGTCACTCATCCTGTGAGTGGACACACCGCCATAGTGACAGTATTGGGCAGCGCCACTCATCTTGTGAGTGGACACACCGCCATATTGACAGTATTGGGCAGCGCCACTCATCCTGTGAGTGGACACACCGCCATAGTGACAGTATGGGCAGCGCCACTCATCCTGTGAGTGGACACACCGCCATAGTGACAGTATTGGGCAGCGCCACTCATCCTGTGAGTGGACACACCGCCATAGTGACAGTATTGGGCAGCACCACTCATCCTGTGAGTGGACACACCGCCATAGTGACAGTATTGGGCAGCGCCACTCATCTTGTGAGTGGACACACCGCCATATTGACAGTATTGGGCAGCGCCACTCATCCTGTGAGTGGACACACCGCCATAGTGACAGTATTGGGCAGCGTCACTCATCCTCTGAGTGGACACACCGCCATAGTGACAGTATTGGGCAGCGTCACTCATCTTGTGAGTGGACACACCGCCATAGTGACAGTATTGGGCAGCCACTCATCTTGTGAGCGGACACACCACCATAGTGACAGTATTGGGCAGCGCCACTCATCCTGTGAGTGGACACACCGCCATAGTGACAGTATTGGGCAGCGCCACTCATCCTGTGAGTGGACACACCGCCATAGTGACAGTATTGGGCAGCGTCACTCATCCTGTGAGTGGACACACCGCCATAGTGACAGTATTGGGCAGCGTCACTCATCCTGTGAGTGGACACACCGCCATAGTGANATAAATTTATTGAGACTATTAAAAACCTATTCAGCGTTACTGCTTGGAGCGCCGGCGAGAGATACATATAATCTGCAGCTGGGAAATAAGAGAGCGACTGCATGGTTCCAAATCAACACAGCGAAATAGTTCCTGGCGAAGCATGGCAGAAATATACACAACTGCCACTTTAATAAGTAGAAGGGAATTCTGCAAACAAAAAGAGCCCAATCGTTTCCGGCACTCTCCCTCTACACATAAGGGGCATAATACAACCTTTCCTAATACCACGTCGCATTGTGACGTATACGTTACCTAAGACCAAAAGCTGTCGTACTAGAAAATAGCAACGGCTGGCGAAAGTGACGTACTGTCCCGTTTTCTGTTTTGGGTCCTCTGGCAGGTTAGGATAAGGGCACTTGAGTACGACACTTTCTTGATGTTGGCAACACTGGCGAGAACTGCTCTCACGATTTTCAAAAAGCAATTTGATCAACACCTCCAGAGGGTATCTGATCAACCAGGCTGTTACTCACGCGTGAGACTACGTGCAGCTGTCTCTAACAGCCTGATGGATCAGACCACCAACCTGAAGACCTTGCCGGGGGGCGGACCGCAGCGACATGCTGCTTGCCACCAAGTCAAGGATACCCTGTCCTCGACCAAGTCTGGGTACTGTGCCTTGTCCTCGACCAGGTCTGGGTACTGTGCCCTGTCCTCGACAGGCCTGGGTACTGTGCCTTGTCCTCGACCAGGTCTGGGTACTGTGCCCTGTCCTCGACCAGGTCTGGGTACTGTGCCAGGTCCTCGACCAGGTCTGGGTACTGTGCCAGGTCCTCGACCAGGTCTGGGTACTGTACCCTGTCCTCGACCAGCTCTGGGTCCTGTACCCTGTCGTCGACCAGGTCTGGGTCCTGTACCTGTCCTCGACCAGGTCTGGGTACTGTACCCTGTCGTCGACCAGCTCTGGGTCCTGTACCCTGTCCTCGACCAGCTCTGGGTCCTGTACCCTGTCCTCGACCAGCTCTGGGTCCTGTACCCTGTCCTCGACCAGGTCTGGGTCCTGTACCCTGTCGTCGACCAGCTCTGGGTCCTGTACCCTGTCCTCGACCAGCTCTGGGTCCTGTACCCTGTCCTCGACCAGGTCTGGGTACTGTGCCCTGTCCTCGACCAGCTCTGGGTACTGTACCCTGTCCTCGACCAGGTCTGGGTACTGTGCCAGGTCCTCGACCAGGTCTGGGTACTGTGCTCTGTCCTCGACCAGCTCTGGGTACTGTACCCTGTCCTCGACCAGGTCTGGGTACTGTACCCTGTCCTCGACCAGGTCTGGGTACTGTACCCTGTCCTCGACCAGGTCTGGGTACTGTGCCAGGTCCTCGACCAGGTCTGGGTACTGTACCCTGTCCTCGACCAGGTCTGGGTCCTGTACCCTGTCCTCGACCAGGTTTGGGTACTGTGCCCTGTCCTCGACCAGGTCTGGGTACTGTGCCTTGTCCTCGACCAGGTCTGGGTCCTGTACCTGTCCTCGACCAGGTCTGGGTCCTGTACCCTGTCCTCGACCAGGTCTGGGTCCTGTACCCTGTCCTCGACCAGCTCTGGGTCCTGTACCCTGTCCTCGACCAGGTCTGGGTCCTGTACCCTGTCCTCGACCAGCTCTAGGTCCTGTACCCTGTCGTCGACCAGCTCTGGGTCCTGTACCCTGTCCTCGACCAGCTCTGGGTCCTGTACCCTGTCGTCGACCAGCTCTGGGTCCTGTACCCTGTCGTCGACCAGCTCTGGGTACTGTACCCTGTCCTCGACCAGCTCTGGGTCTCTACCCTGTCGTCGACCAGCTCTGGGTACTGTACCCTGTCCTCGACCAGCTCTGGGTCCTGTACCCTGTCGTCGACCAGCTCTGGGTACTGTACCCTGTCCTCGACCAGGTCTGGGTCCTGTACCCTGTCCTCGACCAGCTCTGGGTCCTGTACCCTGTCCTCGACCAGGTCTGGGTCCTGTACCCTGTCGTCGACCAGCTCTGGGTACTATTGTCATGCCCAGGGCAAGAACGGGCTGCTCTACAACTGGTGGAAGCGTTCCCGGTATTATAACTGCTCCTGCTCCTGCTGCTGCTGCTGCTAATGCTGCTGCTCCTCCTCCTCTCCTCCTGCTGCTGCTGCTGCTAATGCTGCTGCTGCTGCTGCTGCTGCTGCTGCTGCTGCTGCTGCTGCTGCTGCTCCTGCTGCTGCCTTTTCCCGCTCTGAGCTGAGCTGCGTGCAGGAGACGCCCGCCTCGGGGCCCCAGACCGGGTCCCGCGGAGAGGAAGGAGTTATCTGGTCAGTTTTGGCGCCAATGTGATGCAAGGTGACGGGCTCGTCCTCTCCCGGGACTGGCAGAACCGCTGTGTTCGCCAGGGTGGCGCTGACTGCTTAATTTAATGGGGAACATGATGTCTGAACCACTCCAGGTCTCCCACGGGAGGTATAAAGGTGTGTGGATCACCGTCAAGGCTCCCACGGGTGGTATAAGGGTGTGTGGATCACCGTCAAGGCTCCCACGGGAGGTATAATGGTGTGTGGATCACAACCAAGGCTCCCACGGGAGGTATAATGGTGTGTGGATCACAGTCAAGGCTCCCACGGGTGGTATAAGGGTGTGTGGATCACCGTCAAGGCTCCCACGGGTGGTATAATGGTGTGTGGATCACAACCAAGGCTCCCACGGGAGGTATAAGGGTGTGTGGATCACAACCAAGGCTCCCACGGGTGGTATAAGGGTGTGTGGATCACAACCAAGGCTCCCACGGGAGGTATAAGGGTGTGTGGATCACAACCAGGGCTCCCACGGGTGGTATAAGGGTGTGTGGATCACAACCAAGGCTCCCACGGGTGGTATAAGGCTGTGTGGATCACAACCAGGGCTCCCACGGGTGGTATAAGGGTGTGTGGATCACAACCAAGGCTCCCACGGGTGGTATAAGGGTGTGTGGATCACAACCAAGGCTCCCACGGGTGGTATAAGGGTGTGTGGATCACAGCCAAGGCTCCCACGGGTGGTATAGAGCCCAGACTCTTTGCTTTCAGCCCGTGGAAAATTTTTGGGCAAATTTTTAACTTAGAATTTAGAAAGCCACTTAGAAACACAAGCCACTTAGAAAGCCCCCTTCGAGAAAAGCCACTTACTAAGTAACAAGCAATTTGGTTTCAGAGCTGAAAGAAGCACATCAGATCTGCTACTCAACTGACCTCAGAGTGGAAGTCTCGACTATGGCAAGAGTGGCCTTAGATATTGATGGCTGCATGGGTAACAGCTTCACCTCCGTATCAGCCTACCTTTGCGCCGTGGAGAGGGGGGGGACCTGCTGCATGGGTAACAGCTTCTCCCCATATCAACCTACCCTGGCTTTGCGCCGTGGAGAGGGGGGGGGACCTGCTGCATGGGTAACAGCTTCACCCCGTATCAGCCTACCTTTGCGCCCTGGAGAAGGGGGCACCTGCTGCATGGGTAACAGCTTCTCCCCCATATCAACCTACCCTGGCTTTGCGCAGTGGAGAGGGGGACCTGCTGCATGGGTAACAGCTTCTCCCCCATATCAACCTACCCTGGCTTTGCGCCCTGGTTGGGGGTTGATGGGAACGTTCTGCCCTTCATTTGGAAACTACCTATGTACCTTTGACCTTCCAGGTTATTATAGATAATTAATCTACCTCTGAACACACCATCGAGCCGATTGTAAGCCCAGGATAGTAGGCTAGGACCACTCCTGTGGACGGCCCGTCCTCCAAAAATGGTGTGGGTTATCTTCAGATGATTTCGGGGCTTTAGTGTCCCCGCGGCCCGGTCCTCGACCAGGCCTCCACCCCCAGGAAGCAGCCCGTGACAGCTGACTAACACCCAGGTACCTATTTTACTGCTAGGTAACAGGGGCATAGGGTGAAAGAAATTCTGCCCATTGATTCTTGCCGGCGCCTGGGATCGAACCCAGGACCACAGGATCACAAGTCCAGCGTGCTGCCCGCTCGGCCGACCGGCTCCCTTTGTAAATGAAACGTCCCTGGTAAATGCATCAGCCCCATAAGTGTAATTATGTACTATGTATGGTAGTCAGGAATTGTACTTATTTTCACTTAGTATTAAATCGTACTCTCAAATATGTTGTGAATATTTGAGTTTACCTGAAAAGCTGAATAAAAAAAACCACGACCTCACCTAACCGTCTTGGTTTTTTAAAGGTAAGCATTTTATTGCTTTTTAATTACAATTACTACTTAATCTATAGCTATATTGATATTACAGTTTTATAAAACAAAACTAAAATATATCAATAAATTGTAAAGTAACTCAGGATATTTTCAATTTTGTATAAAATCTCTATTTTTTAATAAAAGTGAGAAAGAAATTTCTGATATTTAAAACTTGTGTATAGCGAATTAAACTTCAAAACTTCATCTTAAATTCTGGGTGTCAACAGAAAACGAGGATAATTAAATGGGGGGTAAATGTAACAGCCCATAAGTGCGATTATGTACTATGTACGACAGTCAGAAAATGTACTTATTACACTTAGTATTAAACTGTACTGTCAATACGGAGGATTGCTTGTGGAACATGTATCGGGATGATATCAGCTTCACATGTATCGGGATGATATCAACTTCACATGTATGGGATGATATCAACTTCACATGTATCGGGATGATATCAGCTTCACATGTATCGGGATGATATCTACTTCACATGTATGGGATGATATCCTCAACTTCACATGTATCGGGATGATATCAACTTCACATGTATCGGGATGATATCCTAAACTTCACATGTATCGGGATGATATCAACTTCACAAGCATCGGGATGATATCAACTTCACATGTATCGGGATGATATCAACTTCACAAGCATCGGGATGATATCAACTTCACATGTATCGGGATGATATCCTAAACTTCACATGTATCGGGATGATATCCTAAACTTCACATGTATCAGGATGATATCAACTTCACATGAATGGGGATGATATCAACTTCACATGTATGGGATGATATCCTCAACATCACATGTATCGGGATGATATCAGCTTCACATGTATGTGATGATATCAACTTCACATGTATGGATGATATCAACTTCACATGCATCGGGATAATATCAACTTCACATGTATCGGGATGATATCAACTTCACATGTATCGGGATGATATCAACTTCACATGTATCGGATGATATCAACTTCACATGTATCGGGATGATATCAACTTCACATGCATCGGGATGATATCAACTTCACATGTATCAGGATGATATCAACTTCACATATATTGGGATGATATCCTAAACTTAACATGTATCAGGATGATATCAACTTCACATGTATCGGGATGATATCAACTTCACATATATCGGGATGATATCCTCGGGTTGATATCCTCAACTTGATGCCAGCGACCTACGCAGATAACTGTACACTGACCCGTATTTTTTTTTAAGCCAAGAAAGATGCAAATAACATTACTGAAACCCATTAAAACTTTTTTTTACGCAGGACGACGTCATAGCTTTTGCAAATCAAGCTCCCCCTTCATGGGCTTGAACTGAGGCATGTCCACTTCATCTCACGTCGGCACCAAGTACATGGTTGTGTCATAAGACCTGTCATACGATCCTTCAGATGTCACGTTACGAGTGACATCTTATGACAATTTGTCCTTGATAATTTGTCCACAAAAATTATTGGTTGGTCGGGGGAGTCTGGGGTTGGTCGGGAGTCTGGGGATGGTCGGGGAGTCTGGGGGATGGTCGGGGGAGTCTGGGGATGGTCGGGAGTCTGGGGATGGTCGGGGGAGTCTGGGGTGGACGGGAGTCTGGGGATGGTCGGGAGTCTGGGGATGGTCGGGAGTCTGGGGATGGTCGGGGGAGTCTGGGTTTGGACGGGAGTCTGGGGATGGTCGGGGCAGTCTGGGGATGGTCGGGAGTCTGGGGATGGTCGGGGAGTCTGGGGATGGTCGGGGAGTCTGGGTTGGTCGGGGGGAGTCTGGGGATGGTCGGGAGTCTGGGATGGTCGAGAGTCTGGATGGTCGAGTCTGGGGATGGTCGGGGGAGTCTGGGGATGGTCGGGAGTCTGGGGATGGTCGGGAGTCTGGGGATGGTCGGGAGTCTGGGGGATGGTCGAGAGTCTGGGGGATGGTCGAGAGTCTGGGGATGGTCGAGAGTCTGGGGATGGTCGGGGGAGTCTGGGGATGGTCGGGAGTCTGGGGATGGTCGGGAGTCTGGGATGGTCGGGAGTCTGGGGATGGTCGGGAGTCTGGGGATGGTCGGGGAGTCTGGGGATGGTCGGGAGTCTGGGGATGGTCGGGAGTCTGGGGATGGTCGGGAGTCTGGGATGGTCGAGAGTCTGGGGATGGTCGAGAGTCTGGGGATGGTCGGGGGAGTCTGGGGATGGTCGGAGTCTGGGGGATGGTCGAGAGTCTGGGGGATGGTCGAGAGTCTGGGGATGGTCGGGAGTCTGGGGATGGTCGGGAGTCTGGGGATGGTCGAGAGTCTGGGGATGGTCGAGAGTCTGGGGATGGTCGAGAGTCTGGGGGATGGTCGAGAGTCTGGGGATGGTCGAGAGTCTGGGGATGGTCGAGAGTCTGGGGATGGTCGAGAGTCTGGGGATGGTCGGGAGTCTGGGGATGGTCGAGAGTCTGGGGATGGTCGAGAGTCTGGGGATGGTCGGGAGTCTGGGGATGGTCGAGAGTCTGGGGATGGTCGGAGTCTGGGGATGGTCGAGAGTCTGGGGATGGTCGGGAGTCTGGGGATGGTCGAGAGTCTGGGGATGGTCGAGAGTCTGGGGATGGTCGGGAGTCTGGGGATGGTCGAGAGTCTGGGGATGGTCGAGAGTCTGGGGATGGTCGGGAGTCTGGGATGGTCGAGAGTCGGGGGATGGTCGAGGTCTGGGGGATGGTCGAGAGTCTGGGGATGGTCGAGAGTCTGGGGATGGTCGGGAGTCTGGGGATGGTCGAGAGTCTGGGGATGGTCGGGAGTCTGGGGGATGGTCGAGAGTCTGGGGATGGTCGAGAGTCTGGGGATGGTCGGGAGTCTGGGGATGGTCGAGAGTCTGGGGATGGTCGAGAGTCTGGGGGGATGGTCGAGAGTCTGGGGATGGTCGAGAGTCTGGGGATGGTCGAGAGTCTGGGGATGGTCGAGAGTCTGGGGATGGTCGAGAGTCTGGGGGATGGTCGAGAGTCTGGGGATGGTCGAGAGTCTGGGATGGTCGAGAGTCTGGGATGGTCGGGAGTCTGGGGATGGTCGAGAGTCTGGGGGATGGTCGAGGAGTCTGGGGATGGTCGAGAGTCTGGTGATGGTCGGAGTCTGGGGATGGTCGGGGGAGTCTGGGGGGGGATGGTCGAGGTCTGGGGATGGTCGGGGGAGTCTGGGATGGTCGAGAGTCTGGGGATGGTCGGGAGTCTGGGGATGGTCGGGAGTCTGGGGATGGTCGGGGGAGTCTGGGGATGGTCGAGGAGTCTGGGGATGGTCGGGGGAGTCTGGGGATGGTCGGGGGAGTCTGGGGATGGTCGAGAGTCTGGGATGGTCGGGGGATCCTGGGGATGGTCGGGAGTCTGGGGATGGTCGAGAGTCTGGGGATGGTCGGGAGTCTGGGGATGGTCGGGGGAGTCTGGGGATGGTCGGGAGTCTGGGGATGGTCGAGAGTCTGGGGATGGTCGAGAGTCTGGGGATGGTCGGGAGTCTGGGATGGTCGGGAGTCTGGGGATGGTCGGGGGAGTCTGGGGATGGTCGGGAAGTCTGGGGATGGTCGAGAGTCTGGGGATGGTCGGGGGAGTCTGGGATGGTCGAGAGTCTGGGGATGGTCGGAGTCTGTGGATGGTCGGGGGTCTGGGGATGGTCGGGGGAGTCTGGGGATGGTCGGGGAGTCTGGTGATGGTCGGGGGGTCTGGTGATGGTCGGGAGTCTGGTGATGGTCGGGGGAGTCTGGGGATGGTCGAGAGTCTGGGGATGGTCGGGAGTCTGGGGATGGTCGAGTCTGGGGATGGTCGGGAGTCTGGGGATGGTCGGGGGAGTCTGGGATGGTCGGGGGAGTCTGGGGATGGTCGGGGGAGTCTGGTGATGGTCGGGGGAGTCTGGGGATGGTCGGGAGTCTGGTGATGGTCGGGGAGTCTGGGGGATGGTCGAGAGTCTGGGGATGGTCGGGAGTCTGGGGATGGTCGAGAGTCTGGGGATGGTCGGGAGTCTGGGGATGGTCGTCGGGGGAGTCTGGGGATGGTCGGGGGAGTCTGGGGATGGTCGGGGGAGTCTGGTGATGGTCGGGGGAGTCTGGGGATGGTCGGGAGTCTGGGGATGGTCGGGGGAGTCTGGGGATGGTCGGGGAGTCTGGGGATGTCGGGGAGTCTGGGGATGGTCGGGGGAGTCTGGGATGGTCGGGGG
>WNGS01005078.1:37625-58422 GCA_020271785.1 Procambarus virginalis | reverse complement strand
TCTACATACGAGAGTGGTGGCTTACTCCCGCCGTTGACCCGTTGAACCTCCTCCAGTCTCTGGCAATGTTCTGGCACAGAGAAAGCTACAAACGGGTAAACGGCGGGAGTAAGCCCCCGCTCTCGCATGTAGTGAACGAATTCACTACATATATTCAATCAAACAACGTACCTGTTAAATAGCGAGTAATATATTGATCACGAGAGAAACCCTGTTTTTATTCATGTTTCGACGTTTCAGCCGCATTAGAGCTGATGCGGAGGAGGCAACTGCAACTTGTCTGATTAGAGCTAAAACCGCTCTAATCCGGCTGAAACGTAGAAATATGCAATAAAAACAAGGTTTCCTCCTAATCAATATCTTACTCGTTATTGTAACGAGGTACGAATGGTTGATTGAAAATAATGTATTTAATGTGAATTTGCAATAATTACGCGTATACATCAGATTGTCGCATATGTATGAATTAATAACAATAAAAGTTGGCAATCCTTTAAAACGTGGGATAATACTGACAGTATAGTCCATTATTCGTTAATCACACAAATCAATGTGTTTTCATTAGAACTTAACTAAAATGTTCCAGATTTTTCGTGTATGTTACAGAAGAAGATGTACTGTAAAAACAGCTCTAACGCGGCTATAGGAAAGGGAACTATCAGGGGAAAGCACCAAGTCATTACGACTCATATAGCACTGGGGAAGGGTCAGGATAAGGATTTAGGATGGGACGAGGGGAAGGGAATGGTGCTCCAACCACTGGACGGTCGGGGATTGAAAGCCGACCTCATGACGCGAGCCGTCGCTCTACCGTCCAGAACTAGCGGCTGAAACGTCGAAATATGCAATAAAATCAGGGTTTCTCTCCTTGGATACGGATTGTCAGTTTATTGTTATTAATTCATCACACATGCGACAAATCAGATGTATACGCGTAATTGATTGCAAATTCACATTAAATACATTATTTCAATCAACCATTCGTACCTCGTTAAATTAGCGAGTAAGATATTGATTAGGAGAGAAACCCTGTTTTTATTGCATATTCGACGTTTCAGCCGCATTAGAGCTGTTTTAGCTCTAATCACACAAGTTACCGTTGCCTCGTCCGCATCAGCTCTAATGCGGCTGAAACGTCGAAATATGCAATAAAAACAAGGTTTCTTTCCTAATCAATATCTTACTCGCTAATTTAACGAGGTACGAATGGTTGATTGAAAATAAAGATTTAATGTGAATTTGCAATTAATTAAGCGAATACATCAGATTTGTCGCATATGTAAAGAATTAATAACAAAAATATGCCAATCCGTATCCAAGGAGAGAAACCCTGATTTTATTGCATATTTCGACGTTTCAGCCGCATTAGAGCTGTTTTTGCAGTACATCTTCTTTCTGAAACATACACGGAAAATCTGGAACATTTCAGTTAATTCTAATGAAAACACATTGATTTTTGTGATTTGAACGAATAATGGACAATCTCGTCGTTTTTCCCACGTTTTTAAGGATTGCCAGTTTATTGTTATCAATTCATTACATATGCGACAAATCTGATGTATACGAGTAATTAATTGCCAATTCACATAAAAAACATTATTTTCAATCAACCATTCGTACCTCGTAACAATAGCGACTAAGATATTGATTAGGAGGGAAACCCTGTTTTTATTGCATATTTCGACGTTTCAGCCGCATTAGAGCTGATGCGGAAGAGGCAACGGCAACTTGTCTGATTAGACCTAACACAGCTCTAATGCGGCTGAAACGTCGAAATATGCAATAGAAACAAGGTTTCTCTATAAATCAATATCTTACTCGCTAATTTAACAAGGTACGAATGGTTGATTGAAAATAATGTATTTAATGTGAAATTGCAACTAATTACGCGTATACATCAGATTTGTCGCATATGTAATGAATTGAAAACAATAAACTGATAATCCGTATCCAAGGAGAGAAACCCTGATTTTGTTGCATATTTCGACGTTTCAGCCGCATTATAGCTGTTTTTGCAGTACATCTTCTTTCTGTAACATACACGTTAAATCAGGAACATTTTAGTTAATTCTAATAAAGACACATTGATTTGTGTGATTTGAACGAATAATGTACTATCTCGTCGTTTTTCCCACGTTTTTAATGATTGCCAGTTTATTGTTATTAATTCATTACATATGCGACAAATCTGATGCATACGCGTATTTAATTGCAAATTCACATTAAATACATTATTTTCAATCAACCATTTGTATCTCGGTAAAGTAGCGAGTAGAACATTGATTAGGCGAGAAACCTTGTTTTTATTGCATATTTCGACGTTTCAGCCGCATTAGAGCTGTTTTAGCTCTAATCAGACTCCGCATCAGCTCTAATGCGGCTGAAACGTCGAAATATGCAATAAAAACTGGGTTTCTCTCCTAATAAATATCTTACTCGCTATTGTAACGAGGTACGAATGGTTCATTTAAATAATGTATTTAATGTGAATATGCAATTAATTACGCGTATACATCAGATTTGTCGCATATGTAATGAATTAATAACAATAAAGTGACAATCCGTATCCAATGAGAGAAACTCTGATTTTATTGCATATTTCGACGTTTCAGCCGCATTAGAGCTGTTTTTGCAGCTTTCTGTAACATACATAATGTTCTATCTGTAACACACACGGAAAATCTGGAACATTTTAGTTAATTCTAATGAAAACACACTGATTTGTGTGATTTGAACGAATAATGGACTATCTCGTCGTATTTCCAACGTTTTTAAGGATTGCCAGTTTATTTGTATTAATTCATTACATATGCGACAAATCTGATGTATACGAGTATTTAATTGCCAATTCACATCAAATACATTATTTTCAATCAACCATTCGTACCTCGTTACAATAGCGACTAAGATATTGATTAGGAGAGAAACCCTGTTTTATTGCATATTTCGACGTTTCAGCCGCATTAGAGCTGATGCGGAGGAGGCAACGGTAACTTGTCTGATTAGAGCTAAAACAGCTCTAATGCGGCTGAAACGTCGAAATATGCAATAAAAACAAGGTTTCTCTCCTAATCAATGTTCTACTCGCTACTTTACCGAGATACAAATGGTTGATTGAAAATAATGTATTTATTGTGAATTTGCAATTAATTACGCGTATACATCAGATTTGTTGCATATGTAATGAATTATTAACAATAAACTGGCAATCCTTAAAAACGTGGGAAAAACGACGAGATAGTTCATTATTCGTTCAAATCACACAAATCAATGTGTTTTCATTAGAATTAACTAAAATGTTCCAGATTTTTCGTGTATGTTACAGAAAGAAGATGTACTGCAAAAACAGCTCTAATGTGGCTGAAACGTCGAAATTTGCAATAAAATCAGGGTTTCTCTCCTTAGACACGGATTGTCAGTTTATTGTTATTAATTCATTACATATGCGACAAATCTGATGTATAGTGTCGGGGTTTCACGGTGTTCTCGTTAGAGAAGGGTTAAAGCAACAGTAGACTGGATATCCTTTCCAGGTGGTTGCTCCAACAATAACCCTTACTCACCGTCGTTCGGCGGGTCTTCCCTCAAATCCTCTAGGCTCCACTGCTGGCCTCGGAGAGTATCCCAGTCGATCTCACAACCGGCCTTTAGATTATAAGATGAGTGGGTGCACAGATCGTTCCCTCAATCTGTGGCCCTCCCGACACCGAACTCTTACACAGCCTTCAAGGTCGCCAACTGGTTTTTTAGATGTCCAGTAACACTGCAGTGGTTAGGTGTAATTGTGGCAAGAGCCAAATCCAGTAATGTAGTATCAGGCAGGTCACTCTACTTTACATCCTCACACGGTCACAAGATAAATGGAGGGGATGATATCAAACACCAAAGAGTTTTGGTATTTTACTTAAAAGACAACGAGAAATATATATGCATCAATGTATCAGAATTAATATATGACAATCGCTCCATTCATAGCATAATATTCTAGAGCGCACCATATGACAACATCGGCGCGTGTCACCTGTCAGAATGCCAGCTGACCGGGCCCTCGCGATCGTGGGAATAGACTAGTACTTGTTTTCTAATTGTCACGATCCCCGTTTATTTAACTTTTTCCAAAACACTATTCAACGTTCACATGGCTTACTTATGATTTCACTGGCCTCACGATCAACATCTATATTCACAATACTCTCACAGTGACTTTTCACTGTACCAAAAGATTACTCTATTCTTAATAATATTTACTGTGAATGCACTCGCCTGATCGCTGAACTTTTCTTTATATTTATACTTCCTCTTAAAGAGATATCACTGGCAAACACTTCACGTATATGATATTATTCAGCACACAATCATGTCATATATAAATCAGTAATCAAACTTCAGGCATATATATATCAATAGATCATAGAGATCAACACACAGGCATTTATATCGATAGATTATGGAGATCAACACACGGGCATTTATATTGATAGATTATAGAGATCAACACACGGGCACTGATATCAATAGATTATAGAGATCAATCACAGGCATTTATATCAATAGATTATAGAGATCAATCCACAATATCTGGTTCACTACCAATATATATAATAATAATAATCACAGATCAATAATAATAGTCACAGTAAATTCTCTGATGAATCTTGGTGCTTGCACACACCCACACATAGATATATATGTAAACTGATACTGTGAGCGCTCTGGGCAGCCTCACCACATACTGTGCTCTCTGTGACTTAAACTCAAGTGAGACTTGCTCACGACATATAAAATATCCTGACAAGAATATATATAGCTAACTAAAGGGGAAATGGGAGGGTAACTGTAAACACCTACTTCACCTATCCTAGGATGACAGTTGGGTTGTAGCTCCTGGTCCAGGCTCTCGCCTCGTTCATCCAGAAACACAAGCCCACGCCTTAGGATGTCGCGTCTCGCCGCTTCTGTACACAGCAGGTCCGTGCTTCTTCCTCTACAGTACGTCGCAGGGTTGAAGTCGGTCTCCTGGCCGTCAACTTTCCTCCCAACTACGGCAGCCAGCCTACGTCTCGGCGGTCGTCGTACGTTTCCCAATTAGTTCTTGTCACTGTACTCCCAGAGTAACTGCCTCTCACCACTACGAAGTCACTGAAGTTATCAGCCGTCCCAGACGACACACGCACAGCACCCGACTTCAGAGCACTTGAAGCTCACAACACTGTCAATTCCCTCGTCGTCTAGATATATCGCTAGGTATTTGGGAAGACTTCTCGACGTGCTTGCATCCAACTGTTGACTCGTAGGGTTCCACGAAGGTGGGGTTACTGTCAAACTTGACAGGATCGTCGATCACACGTTCAACCTGGTTGACAAGGCTGTCAACCTGGTTCACTCACGGTGGGTGGCCCGGCCACTAAGCTGCCTCTTATACTGGTGAACTGCCAACGACGACACACGTCGATGCCCGGCCCACTTCTTGCAACGCACCTGTCCCTGAGCACTTGTTGCTCAATATTTTGTCAATTCCTTATCTGAGCCACATCTGGGTTGCAGGAAGACCTCACAGAGTGCGTGCCAACAACTGGAGACGCTTAAATCCACCGGAGTTCGGTAAATCCGTCACTCTGACAGGACGACCGATCGCGCGTCCTACCTCTCGGACGTGTCGTGAAAGACTGATATCGTCTGGCGCCAACACGGCTGGACCCCCCTGCCTATGTGACGTCACTTTTCCCAAAGTTGGTTTTCATTGGCTCCCAGTGCCATGTCGCTGACGGTGACCAATCTGGCGCCACTGACGTCACACAGTTTTGGCGGGAGAACAGACTTGCCAGCGCCATATTGGCTCCCTAAAGGGCCTATCCCACAGGACAAAATGTTCTATTTTCGCGAATTTCTCGGCTCTTCGAGAATACTGTTCTCTCCCACACATGTTCCATTGTTGCCTGCAATGTAGAGAACGCTCGAGAATAGTGGACATGACTCTTACAGCAGGCGTGGGAGAATTAGAAGGGGGGGAACACCGTCACAATACGCGTAATTAATTGGAAATTCACATTAACTACATTATTTTCAATCAACTATTCGTAACTCGTTAAATTAGCGAGTAAGATATTGATTAGGAGAGAACCCTGTTTTTATTGCATATTTTGACGTTTCAGCCGGATTAGAGCGGTTTTAGCTCTAATCAGACAAGTTGCCGTTGCCTCCTCCGCATCAGCTCTAATGCGGCTGAAACGTCGAAACATGCAATAAAAACAGGGTTTCTTTCATGATCAATATATTACTCGCTATTTTAACGAGGTACGATTGTTTGATTGAATATATGTAGTGAATTCGTTCACTACATGAGAGAGCGGGGGGGGCTTACTCCCGCCATTTACCCGTTGGAGCTTTATCTGTACCAGAACATTGCCAGAGACTGGAGGAGGTTCAACGGGTCAACGGCGGGAGTAAGCCCCAATTTTCGCATGTAATGAACGAATTCACTACATATACAATATATTTATGATGCAAACTCGTATTTAATTGCAAATGGACATTAAATACATTATTTTCAATCAACCATTTGTATCTCGGTAAAGTAGCGAGTAGAACATTGATTAGGCGAGAAACCTTGTTTTTATTGCATATTTCGACGTTTCAGCCGCATTAGAGCTGTTTTAGCTCTAATCAGACTCCGCATCAGCTCTAATGCGGCTGAAACGTCGAAATATGCAATAAAAACAGGGTTTCTCTCCTAATAAATATCTTACTCGCTATTGTAACGAGGTACGAATGGTTCATTTAAATAATGTATTTAATGTGAATTTGCAATTAATTACGGGTATACATCAGATTTGTCGCATATGTAATGAATTAATAACAATAAACTGACAATCAGTATCCAATGAGAGAAACCCTGATTTTACTGCATATTTCGACGTTTCAGCCGCATTAGAGCTGTTTTTGCAGCTTTCTGTAACATACATAATATTCTATCTGTAACATACACGGAAAATCTGGAACATTTTAGTTAATTCTAATGAAAACACATTGATTTGTGTGATTTGAACGAATAATGGACTATCTCGTCGTATTTCCCACGTTTTTAAGGATTGCTAGTTTATTTTTTATTAATTCATTACATATGCTACAAATCTATGTCGTCGTTTTTCCAACGTTTTTAAGGATTGTCATTTTATTGTTACTACGTCATTACATATGCGACAAATGTGATGTATCCGCGTAATTAATTGCAAATTCACATTAAATAAATTATTTTAATCAACCATTGTACCTCGTTACAATAGCGACTAAGATATTGATTAGGAGGAGAAACCCTGTTTTTATTGCATATTTCGACGTTTCAGCCGCATTAGAGCTGATGCGGAGGAGGGAACGGTAACTTGTCTGATTAGAGCTAAAACAGCTCTAATGCGGATGAAACGTCGAAATATGCAATAAAAACAAGGTTTCTCTCCTAATCATGTCCTACTGCTAATTTCCGAGATACAAATGATTGATTGAAAATAATCTATTNAGACTCCGCATCAGCTCTAATGCGGCTGTATGTCGAAATATGGATTAAGAACAGGGTTTCTCTCCTAATCAATATCTTACTCGCTATTGTAACGAGGTACGAAGGTTGATTTAAATAATGTATTTAATGTGAATTTGCAATTAATTACGCGTATCGATCAGATTGTCGCATACGTAATGAATTAATAACAATAAACTGATAATCCGTATCCAAGGAGAGAAACCTGATTTTATTGCATATTTCGACGTTTCAGCCGCATTAGAGCTGTTTTTTGCAGCTTTCTGTAACATACATAATCTTCTTTCTGTAACATACACGGAAAATCTGGAACTTTTAGTTAATTCTAATGAAAACACATTGATTTGTGTGATTTGAACGAATAATTGACTATATCGTCGTATTTCCCACATTTTTAAGGATTGAGCCAGTTATTGTTATTAATTCATTACATATGCGCCAAATCTATCTCGTTTTTACCCACGTTTTTAGGATTTTTAAGTTTTTTTTAAGTTTATTGTTATTAGTCATTACATATGCGACAATCTGATGTATACGCGTAATAATTGCAAATTCACATTAAATACATTATTTTCAATCAACCATTCGTACCTCGTTACAATAGCGATTAAAATATTGATTAGGAGAGAAACCCTGTTTTATTGCATATTTCGACGTTTCAGGCGCATTAGAGCTGATGCTGAGGATGCAACGGTAACTTGTCTGATTAGAGCTAAAACAGCTCTAATATGGCTGAAACGTCGAAATATGCAATAAAAACAGGCTTCTCTCCTAATCAATATCCTACTCGTTACCTTACCGAGATACAAATGGCTGATTGAAAATAATGTATTTAATGTCCATTTGCAATTAAAACGAGTTTGCGTCATTATATCGTATATGTAGTCAATTCGTTCTCTACATGCGAGAGTGGAGGCTTACTCCCGCCGTTTACCCGTTGAATCCTCCAGTCTCGGCAATGTTCTGGCACAGAGAAGAAAGACACAGGTAAACGGCGTGAGTAAGCCCCCGCTCTCGCATGTAGTGAACGAATTCACTACATATATTCAATCAAACAAACGTACGTCGTAAAATAGCGAGTAATATATGATCCTGAGAGAAACCCTGTTTTATTGCATATTTCGACGTTTCAGCATTAGAGCTGATTGCGGAGGAGGCAACGGCAACTTTTCGATTAGAGCTAAAACCGCTTAATCTGGCTGAAACGTTGAAATATGCAATAAAAACAAGGTTTCTCTCATAATCAATATCTTACTCGTTATTGTAACGAGGTACGAATGGTTGATGGAAAATAATGAGTTTAATGTGAATTTGCAACTAATTACGCGTATACATGAGATATGTCGCATAAGTAATGAATTAATAACAATAAACTGGCAATCCTTAAAAGCGTGGGATATACAACGAGATAGTCCATTATTCGTCCAAATCACACAAATCAATGTGTTTTCATTAGAATTAACTAAAATGTTCCAGATTTTCCGTGTATGTTACAGAAAGAAGATGTACTGTAAAAACAGCTCTAACGCGGCTATAGGGAAGGGAACTATCAGGGGAAAGCACCAAGTCATTACTACTATATAGCACTGGGAAGGGTCAGGATAAGGATTAGGGATGGGACGAGGGGGAAGGAATGGGCTCCAACCACTTGGACGGTCGGGGATTGAAAACCGACCTCATGACGCGAGACCGTCGCTCTACCGTCCAGACGAGCGGCTGAAACGTCGAAATATGCAATAAATATCAGGGTTTCTCTCCTTGGATACGGATTGTCAGTTTATTGTTATTAATTCATCACACATGCGACAAATCAGATGTATACGCGTAAATGATTGCAAATTCACATTAAATACATTATTTCAATCAACCATTCGTACCTCGTTAAATTAGCGAGTAAGATATTGATTAGGAGAAAAACCCTGTTTTTATTGCATATTTCGACGTTTCAGCCGCATTAGAGCTGTTTTAGCTCTAATCACACAGTTACCGTTGCCTCGTCCGCATCAGCTCTAATGCGGCTGAAACGTCGAAATATGCAATAAAAACAAGGTTTCTCTCCTAATCAATATCTTACTCGCTAATTTAACGAGGTACGAATGGTTGATTGAAAATAATGTATTTATTGTGAATTTGCAATTAATTACGCGAATACATCAGATTTGTCGCATATGTAAAGAATTAATAACAAAAATATGACAATCCGTATCCAAGGAGAGAAACTTGATTTTATTCATATTTCGACGGTTCAGCTGCATTAGAGCTGTTTTTGCAGTACATCTTCTTTCTGAAACATACACGGAAAATCTGGAACATTTCAGTTAATTCTAATGAAAACACATTGATTTTGTGATTTGAACGAATAATGGACAATCTCGTCGTTTTTCCACGTTTTTAAGGATTGCCAGTTTATTGTTATTAATTCATTACATATGCGACAAATCTGATGTATACGAGTAATTAATTGCCAATTCAAATAAAGAACATTATTTTCAATCAACCATTCGTACCTCGTAACAATAGCGACTAAGATATTGATTAGGAGGGAAACCCTGTTTTTATTGCATATTTCGACGTTTCAGCCGCATTAGAGCTGATGCGGAAGAGGCAACGGCAACTTGTCTGATTAGACCTAACACAGCTCTAATGCGGCTGAAACGTCGAAATATGCAATAGAAACAAGTTTCTCTCCAAATCAATATCTTACTCGCTAATTTAACAAGGTACGAATGGTTGATTGAAAATAATGTATTTAATGTGAATTTGCAACTAATTACGCGTATACATCAGATTTGTCGCATATGTAATGAATTGAAAACAATAAACTGATAATCCGTATCCAAGGAGAGAACCCCTGATTTTGTTGCATATTTCGACGTTTCAGCCGCATTATAGCTGTTTTTGCAGTACATCTTCTTTCTGTAACATACACGTTAAATCTGGAACATTTTAGTTAATTCTAATAAAGACACATTGATTTGTGTGATTTGAACGAATAATGTACTATCTCGTCGTTTTTCCCACTCTTTTAATGATTGCCAGTTTATTGTTATTAATTCATTACATATGCGACAAATCTGATGCATACCCGTAATTAATTGCAAATTCACATTAAATTCATTATTTTCAATCAACCATTTGTATCTCGGTAAAGTAGCGAGTAGAACATTCATTAGGCGAGAAACCTTGTTTTTATTGCATATTTCGACGTTTCAGCCGCATTAGAGCTGTTTTAGCTCTAATCAGACTCCGCATCAGCTCTAATGCGGCTGAAACGTCGAAATATGCAATAAAAACAGGGTTTCTCTCATGATCAATATATTACTCGCTATTTTAACTAAGTACGATTGTTTGATTGAATATATGTAGTGAATTCGTTCACTACATGCGAGAGCGGGGGGCTTACTCCCGCCGTTTACCCGTTGGAGCTTTATCTGTACCAGAACATTGCCAGAGACTGGAGGAGGTTCAACGGGTCAACGGCGGGAGTAAGCCCCAACTCTCGCATGTAATGAACGAATTCACCACATATACGATATATATGATGCAAACTCGTATTTAATTGCAAATGGACATTAAATACATTATTTTCAATCAACCATTTGTATCTCGGTAAAGTAGCGAGTAGAACATTGATTAGGCGAGAAACCTTGTTTTTAATGCATATTTCGACGTTTCAGCCGCATTAGAGCAGTTTTAGCTCTAATCAGACTCCGCATCAGCTCTAATGCGGCTGAAACGTCGAAATATGCAATAAAAACAGGGTTTCTCTCCTAATAAATATCTTACTCGCTATTGTAACGAGGTACGAATGGTTCATTTAAATAATGTATTTAATGTGAATTTGCAATTAATTACGCGTATACATCAGATTTGTCGCATATGTAATGAATTAATAACAATAAACTGACAATCCGTATCCAATGAGAGAAACCCTGATTTTACTGCATATTTCGACGTTTCAGCCGCATTCGAGCTGTTTTTGCAGCTTTCTGTAACATACATAATATTCTATCTGTAACGTACACGGAAAATCTGGAACATTTTAGTTAATTCTAATGAAAACACATTGATTTGTGTGATTTGAACGAATAATGGACTATCTCGTCGTATTTCCCACGTTTTTAAGGATTGCTAGTTTATTTTTATTAATTCATTACATATGCTACAAATCTATCTCGTCGTTTTTCCCACGTTTTTAAGGATTGTCATTTTATTGTTACTACGTCATTACATATGCGACAAATCTGATGTATACGCGTAATTAATTGCAAATTCACATTAAATAAATTATTTTCAATCAACCATTCGTACCTCGTTACAATAGCGACTAAGATATTGATTAGGAGAGAAACCCTGTTTTTATTGCATATTTCGACGTTTCAGCCGCATTAGAGCTGATGCGGAGGCAACGGTAACTTGTCTGATTAGAGCTAAAACAGCTCTAATGCGGCTGAAACGTCGAAATATGCAATAAAAACAAGGTTTCTCTCCTAATCAATGTCCTACTCGCTACTTTACCGAGATACAAACGATTGATTGAAAATAATCTATTTATTGTGAATTTCCAATTAATTACGCGTATACATCAGATTTGTTGTATATGTAATGAATTAATAACAATAAACTGGCAATCCTTAAAAACGTGGGAAAAACGACGAGATAGTCCATTATTCGTTCAAATCACACAAATCAATGTGTTTTCATTAGAATTAACTAAAATGTTCCAGATTTTCCGTGTATGTTACAGAAAGAAGATGTACTGCAAAAACAGCTCTAATGCGGCAGAAACGTCGAAATATGCAATAAAATCAGGGTTTCTCTCCTTGGATACGGATTGTCAGTTTATTGTTATTAATTCACTACATATGCGACAAATCTGATGTATACGCGTAATTAATTGCAAATTCACATTAAATACAATATTTTCAATCAACCATTCGTATCTCGTTAAATTAGCGAGTAAGATATTGATTAGGAGAGAAACCCTGTTTTTATTGCATATTTCGACGTTTCAGTCGGATTAGAGCGGTTTTAGCTCTAATCAGACAAGTTGCCGTTGCCTCCTCCGCATCAGCTCTACTGCGGCTGAAACCTCGAAATATGCAATAAAAACAGGGTTTCTCTCATGATCAATATAAAACTCGCTATTTTAACGAGGTACGATTGTTTGATTGAATATATGTAGTGAATTCGTTCACTACATGCGAGAGCGGGGGCTTACTCCCGCCGTTTACCCGTTGGAGCTTTATCTGTGCCAGAACATTGCCAGAGACTGGAGGAGGTTCAACGGGTCAACGGCAGGAGTAAGCCCCCACTCTCGCATGTAGTGATCGAATTCACTACATATACGATATATATGATGCAAACTCGTATTTAATTGCAAATGCACATTAAATACATTAATTTCAATCAACCATTTGTATCTCGCGAGTAGGACATTGATTAGGCAAGGAACTTTGTTTTTATTGCATATTTCGACGTTTCAGCCGCATTAGAGCTGTTTTAGCTCTAATCAGACTCCGCATCAGATCTAATGCGGCTGAAACGTCGAAATATGCAATAAAAACAGGGTTTCTATCTTAATTAATATCTTACTCGCTATTGTAACGAGGTACGAATGGTTGATTTAAATAATGTATTTAATGTGAATTTGCAATTAATTACGCGTATTTCTCAGGAGAGAAACCCTGATTTTATTGCATATCTCGTCGTTTCAGGCGCACTTGAGCCATATTTGGGAGCCAAATTCTAGCTCTCTGCATGTATTCGCTGTTTGATATTACGACTTTTTATACCGAAAGTATGCAAATTACTGAGAGCGGCGATGGGTCACATTTTGCCCAAACCCCCCTGCAGTTTTATAATATATCACAAACTTCCCAAATTCGACCCTTTAACCATATTTCGGAGCCAAATTCTGGCTCTCTGCACGTATTCGCAGTTTGAAATTACGAATTTTATACCGAAAATGTGTTAAGGTGTGCCGATTTCGATGCCCGATCCTCGGACGACCCTTCGTCCCCCTATTACAGACGAAATCATGGTGATGTGGGAGGCATATTGTACTCTTTTCCCGGCTGCGGAGTGGCCGGAAAAGTATGCGCAGTCCTGATGGTCCGTGTGCTTGCTGTGCGTATCGAGTGTGTCTTGGACTTTGGTATGTTCTGTGATGTTTCTTGTACGCCCTTCAGGCCGATGTCGTCTTTGTTTTCTACATGTCCCTGTTTCTTGTAATTTAGGCTATACCTTTGCATGTATTATGTTTCTGTGATTTGTTGTATTATGTGCCCTTCTGGCTATGATGTTCGCTCTTTGTTATTAATTTATTGTATTTATTTTTTCTTGTTCTACTCTGTTTTCTTTGTGTATTGAGGCTTGGTTTTCTGTGTTATTGTATTTTGGGTATTGGTCCTTCAGGCCGGTGTTTGGTTTGTTTGTTGTGTACCGATGGTTTTGTACTGTTTGATATGCGCCTGTGTTTTTGTTATTTTGCATTTGTTTATCCTTTGTACTGCATTTGTTTATCCTTTGTACTGCATGTGTTTACCTTTTGTACTGTACTTTCAATGCCTTTTTGAGTTTTGTACTTTTGTTATGCTGTACTGTCGGCCCTTCTGGCTGATGGGTTTTCTTTGTTTTCTCTTTGGTTTGTAATGTGTTTCTCCTTGTTTTTTATTGTATTTAATTTGCATGTTTGCATGTAAAAATAAAATTAAAAAAAAAAATTTATACTTTGTAGGAACTCTTCCCAATGTTTATTACGTATAACGTTGCTCATGTCTCTCATCTCTCTATTTGCAACAAGAAATGCATGTAAGTCACCTTGTGCTTTGGTTCGTTTGTACGTATCTCCAAGTTGCTTTACTCGTTCATGTTCTTTAACAAATACGGGGTCGAGAACCCACTTGGGTGGTGGTAGGTGTTGCCCACTTCTCCTAGGCTTACGACTTGTTCCCCAACACACCCATGTGTCGTAGTAGGTAGTAATTGTATCAACGAGATCTCTGGAGAAGGCTTCTACAGTCGTTATTGTGTAATCTTGATACCATTTTGATATACAATTAATAAAGTGGTCATGCAAGCCATATGGAATATTCATTTTCCGTCTCTGATGTCTATTAGGTACATCACACTGTACCTCATAGGAAGCAGAAACTGCATAGTGATCACTAACTAAGTGATTTACCAACGAACATTCCATCCTATCTTGCACAAGGTTTCTACCCATTACATAATCAAGTCTGCCTCCCAATAAATGAGTTTGGGTATCCGTAGTATACACGGTTAATCTGTTGTCATAAACATATTTGATAAATTTGCATCCATTATCGTTGTTAGTAATGTCTCCCAGCGTAATATGTCTAGCATTAAAATCTCCCATGTATATTGTCCCATGATTGTCTAGATCTGGGAGCAATGTTACATTGAGCTTCTGGCTTCTGGCATATACGTTGAGGAATGAAAAGTGGCCTGCTGTAGTTTGTACATGAAAGTGATGGAAATGTGTGTGTACATTGTGTGACGTGCTCACAAGAATGTGCGGTAAATCACTTCTGATGTATGTTAATAGGCCTGTGGCGTTACTGTTATTATAGGATGCATACCCTCTGATCTTTGGTGGGGCTGCTCTCAGTAATTGGCATATTTACGGTATAAAAATTCGTAATATCAAACTGCGAATAAATGCAGAGAGCCAGAATTTGGCTCAAAATATGGTTCAATCTTCTAATTTGGAATGTTTGGGATATTTTGAAAACTGCAGCGGGGGTTTGGGCAAATTATTACCCATCGCCGTTCTCAGTAATTGGCATATTTTCGGTATAAAAATTCGCAATTTCAAACTGCGAATACATGCGGAGGGCCAGAATTTGGCTCCAAAATATGGCTCAAGCGTCGAATTTGGGATGTTAGTGATATAATTTAAAACTGCAGGGGGGAGGGGCAAAATGTGACCCATCGCCGCTCTCAATAATTGGCATATTTTCGGTATAAAAAGTAGTAATTTCAAACTGCGAATAAGTGCAGAGAGCCAGAATTTGGCTCCAAATTATGGCTCAAGCGTAGCATTTGGGATGTTTGGGATATTTTGAAAACTGCAGGGAGGGTTTGGGCTAAATGTGATCCATCGCCGCTTTCAGTAAATAGCATATTTTCGGTATAAAAAGTCTTAATTTAAAACTGCGAATACGTGCAGAGAGCCAGAATTTGGTTCCAAAATATGGCTCAAGGGTCGAATTTTAGATGTTTGTGATATATTTTAGAACTGCAGGGGGGTTTGGGCAAAGTGTGACCCATCACCGCTCTCAGTAATTGGCATATTTTCGGTATAAAAAGTCGTAATTTCAAACTGCGAATATGTGCAGAGAGCCAAAATTTGGCTCCCAAATATGACTCAAGCTTCGAATTTGGGATGTTTGGGATATTTTGAAAACTGCAGGGTGGGTTTGGGCAAAATGTGACCCGTCGCCGCTCTCAGTAATTGGCATATTGTCGGTATAAAAATTCGTAATTTCAAACTGCGAATACGTGCAGAGAGCCAGAATTTGGCTCCAAAATATGGCTCAAAGGTCGAATTTGGGACGTTTGGGATATTTTGAAAACTGCGATGCGGGGATTGGGCAAAATGTGACCCATCGCTGCTCTCAGTATATGGCATACTTTCGGTATAAAAATTCGTAATTTCAAACTGCGAATACCTGCCGAGAGCCAGAATTTGGCTCCAAAATATGGCCCAAGCGTCGAATTTTGGGTGTTTGGGATAATTTAAAAACTGCAAGGAGGGTTTGGGCAAAATGTGACCCATCGCCGCTCTCGGTAATTGGCATATTTTTCGGTATAGAAATTCATAATTTCAAACTGCGAATACGTGCCGAGAGCCAGAATTTGGCTCCAAAATTTGGATCAAGCGTCGAACTTTGGTTGTTTGGAATATTTTGAAAACTACAGGGAGGGTTTGGGCAAAATGCGATCCAACGCTGCTTTCAGTAATTGGCATGTTTTCGGTATAAAATTCGTAATTTCAAACTGCGAATACGTGCAGAGAGGCAGAATTTGGATTCAAAATATGGCTCAAGGGTCGAATTTGAGGTGTTTCGGAAATTTTGAAAACTGCAGGGGTATTTGGGCAAAATGTGACCCATCGCCGCTCTCAGTAATTGGCATATTTTCGGTATAAAAAATCGTAATTTCAAACTGCGAATACGTGCTAAGATCCAGAATTTGGCTCCAAAATATGGCTCAAGGGTCGAATTTGGGATGTTTCTGATATATTTTAAAACTGCAGGGGGGTTTGGGCAAAATGCGACCCATCGCTGCTCTCAGTAATTGGCATATTTACGGTATAAAAATTCGTAATATCAAACTGCGAATAAATGCAGAGAGCCAGAATTTGGCTCCAAAATATGGTTCAATCGTCTAATTTGGAATGTTTGGGATATTTTGAAAACTGCAGCGGGGGTTTGGGCAAAATATGACCCATCGCCGCTCTCAGTAATTGGCATATTTTCGGTATAAAAATTCGCAATTTCAAACTGCGAATACGTGCGGAGGGATAGAATTTGGCTCCAAAATATGGCTCAAGCGTCGAATTTGGGATGTTTGGGATAATTTGAAAACTGCAGGGAGATTTTGGGCTAAATGTGATCCATCGCCGCTTGCAGTAATTGGCATATTTTCGGTATAAAAAGTCGTAATTTCAAACAGCAAATACGTGCAGAGATCCAGAATTTGGCTCCAAAACATGGCTCAAGGGTCAAATTTGGGATGTTTGTGATATATTTCAAAACTGCAGGGGGGTTTGGGCAAAATGTGACCCATCGCTGCTCTCAGTAATTGACATATTTACGGTATAAAAAGTCGTAATTTCAAACAGCGAATACGTGCGGAGGGCCAGAATTTGGCTCCAAAATATGGCTCAAGCGTCGAATTTGGGATATTTGGGATAATTTGAAAACTGGAGGTAGATTTTGGGCTAAATGTGATCCATCGCCGTTTGCAGTAATTTGCATATTTTCGGTATAAAAAGTCGTAATTTCAAACAGCAAATACGTGCAGAGAGCAAGAATTTGGCTCCAAAACATGGCTCAAGGGTCGAATTTGGGATGTTTGTGATATATTTTAGAACTGCAGGGGGATTTGGGCAAAATGTGACCCATCGCTGCTCTCAGTAATTGGCATTCAGTAATTGGCACTCAGTAATTGGTTCGTTTGTACGTATCTCCAAGTTGCTTTACTCGTTCATGTTCTTTAACAAATACGGGGTCGAGAACCCACTTGGGTGGTGGTAGGTGTTGCCCACTTCTCCTAGGCTTACGACTTGTTCCCCAACACACCCATGTGTCGTAGTAGGTAGTAATTGTATCAACGAGATCTCTGGAGAAGGCTTCTACAGTCGTTATTGTGTAATCTTGATACCATTTTGATATACAATTAATAAAGTGGTCATGCAAGCCATATGGAATATTCATTTTCCGTCTCTGATGTCTATTAGGTACATCACACTGTACCTCATAGGAAGCAGAAACTGCATAGTGATCACTAACTAAGTGATTTACCAACGAACATTCCATCCTATCTTGCACAAGGTTTCTACCCATTACATAATCAAGTCTGCCTCCCAATAAATGAGTTTGGGTATCCGTAGTATACACGGTTAATCTGTTGTCATAAACATATTTGATAAATTTGCATCCATTATCGTTGTTAGTAATGTCTCCCAGCGTAATATGTCTAGCATTAAAATCTCCCATGTATATTGTCCCATGATTGTCTAGATCTGGGAGCAATGTTACATTGAGCTTCTGGCTTCTGGCATATACGTTGAGGAATGAAAAGTGGCCTGCTGTAGTTTGTACATGAAAGTGATGGAAATGTGTGTGTACATTGTGTGACGTGCTCACAAGAATGTGCGGTAAATCACTTCTGATGTATGTTAATAGGCCTGTGGCGTTACTGTTATTATAGGATGCATACCCTTTGATCTTTGGTGGGGCTGCTCTCAGTAATTGGCATATTTACGGTATAAAAATTCGTAATATCAAACTGCGAATAAATGCAGAGAGCCAGAATTTGGCTCAAAATATGGTTCAATCTTCTAATTTGGAATGTTTGGGATATTTTGAAAACTGCAGCGGGGGTTTGGGCAAATTATTACCCATCGCCGTGCTCAGTAATTGGCATATTTTCGGTATAAAAATTCGCAATTTCAAACTGCGAATACGTGCGGAGGGCCAGAATTTGGCTCCAAAATATGGCTCAAGCGTCGAATTTGGGATGTTAGTGATATAATTTAAAACTGCAGGGGGGAGGGGCAAAATGTGACCCATCGCCGCTCTCAATAATTGGCATATTTTCGGTATAAAAAGTAGTAATTTCAAACTGCGAATAAGTGCAGAGAGCCAGAATTTGGCTCCAAATTATGGCTCAAGCGTAGCATTTGGGATGTTTGGGATATTTTGAAAACTGCAGGGAGGGTTTGGGCTAAATGTGATCCATCGCCGTTTTCAGTAATTGGCATATTTTCGGTATAAAAAGTCTTAATTTAAAACTGCGAATACGTGCAGAGAGCCAGAATTTGGTTCCAAAATATGGCTCAAGGGTCGAATTTTAGATGTTTGTGATATATTTTAGAACTGCAGGGGGGTTTGGGCAAAGTGTGACCCATCACCGCTCTCAGTAATTGGCATATTTTCGGTATAAAAAGTCGTAATTTCAAACTGCGAATATGTGCAGAGAGCCAGAATTTGGCTCCAAAATATGGCTCAAAGTTCGAATTTGGGACGTTTGGGATATTTTGAAAACTGCGATGGGGGGATTGGGCAAAATGTGACCCATCGCTGCTCTCAGTATATGGCATACTTTCGGTATAAAAATTCGTAATTTCAAACTGCGAATACCTGCCGAGAGCCAGAATTTGGCTCCAAAATATGGCCCAAGCGTCGAATTTTGGGTGTTTGGGATAATTTAAAAACTGCAAGGAGGGTTTGGGCAAAATGTGACCCATCGCCGCTCTCGGTAATTGGCATATTTTTCGGTATAGAAATTCATAATTTCAAACTGCGAATACGTGCCGAGAGCCAGAATTTGGTTCCAAAATTTGGATCAAGCGTCGAACTTTGGTTGTTTGGAATATTTTGAAAACTACAGGGAGGGTTTGGGCAAAATGCGATCCAACGCTTCTTTCAGTAATTGGCATGTTTTCGGTATAAAATTCGTAATTTCAAACTGCGAATACGTGCAGAGAGGCAGAATTTGGATTCAAAATATGGCTCAAGGGTCGAATTTGAGGTGTTTCGGAAAATTTGAAAACTGCAGGGGTATTTGGGCAAAATGTGACCCATCGCCGCTCTCAGTAATTGGCATATTTTCGGTATAAAAAATCGTAATTTCAAACTGCGAATACGTGCTAAGATCTAGAATTTGGCTCCAAAATATGGCTCAAGGGTCGAATTTGGGATGTTTCTGATATATTTTAAAACTGCAGGGGGGTTTGGGCAAAATGCGACCCATCGCTGCTCTCAGTAATGGCATATTTACGGTATAAAAATTCGTAATATCAAACTGCGAATAACGGCAGAGAGCCAGAATTTGGCTCCAAAATATGGTTCAATCGTCTAATTTGGAATGTTTGGGATATTTTGAAAACTGCAGCGGGGGTTTGGGCAAAATATGACCATCGCCGCTCTCAGTAATTGGCATATTTTCGGTATAAAAATTCGCAATTTCAAACTGCGAAACGTGCGGAGGGCCAGAATTTGGCTCCAAAATATGGCTCAAGCGTCGAATTTGGGATGTTTGGGATAATTGAAAACTGCAGGAGATTTTGGGCTAAATGTGATCCATCGCCGCTTGCAGTAATTGGCATATTTTCGGTATAAAAAGTCGTAATTTCAAACAGCAAATACGTGCAGAGATCCAGAATTTGGCTCCAAAACATGGCTCAAGGGTCAAATTGGGATGTTTGGTGATATTTCAAAACTGCAGGGGGGTTTGGGCAAATGTGACCCATCGCTGCTCTCAGTAATTGGCATATTACGGTAAAAAAGTCGTAATTTCAAACAGCGAATACGTGCGGAGGCCAGAATTGGCTCCAAAATAGGCTCAAGCGTCGAATTTGGGATGTTTGGATAATTTGAAAACTGCAGGGGTTTTGGCAAAATGTGACCATCGCCGTTTGCGTAATTGGCTATTTTCGGTATAAAAATTCGTAATTTCAAACAGCAAATACGTGCAGAGAGCAAGAATTTGGCTCCAAAACATGGCTCAAGG
>WNGS01005077.1:44607-58233 GCA_020271785.1 Procambarus virginalis | reverse complement strand
TAGAGAACCATGCGCGGGAGCGTCCAGACGAGTATTAACGAGTGGCGACATTGTGTCTCCTTGTTGCCAGAGAAAGGAGCAAATGCTTCCCACTATTTTGTTTTTAGGCTCCTGTCTTTTCACTCATTAAACGAGTCTAGTTCTCGGTTCCGGTGCAATCGCGATTTTTAACGCAGATGTTTACAGGAGTAAATGGAGAACCAGCATTTTCTGCGACTGCGGTACCAGATTTCTTTATTTGGTATTCTTATCTAAACATACATAGAACATAAACATATTTTAAACACTGCAAAGATCTGAATATATTTCTCGGTTTCAACTCTTTTAACCCTGTCGTAGCTCAGTCGATTAAGGCAGTGTCCGGGATGCTCCCAGACGCAGGTTCGAATCCTCGTCACGGACTTTGTGATTTGTATACAGTTGTTTTCTGGAATTCTTTAAGATATGTCAGGGTGTTATTTAACTTAGTATTAATAAATTAAAAATTCCTGGGATTGGTTGTTTAAAAGCGTTGATGAGCTCACCTAGATGTGCTCACTTAGATTTGCTTATTCAGGACGAAACCGAGTCGAAAAATGTACCATTCATCAGAAATCCGACATGGTACATCTGACGTTTTACTGGTATGCTCACAGCAGGATGCATGCTGGGCGACCATTTGAAACTCTTTTGCACGATGAAACGACATCACATTAACGTATTCGATGTATATAGGGGAGACTCATTGTTAGGCTCCTTCCTCATGGGAAACCTGATGTCTGATGGAAACATGCAAGGGAGTCTACTGACGAGTACTGACCTTTTGCCGACATTGTGTTTCTTTATTGCCAGAGCATATGTTTTCCATTATTTAGTTTTTTGGCTCCAGTCTTTTCCCTCATTGCATAGTGCTATTTCTCGGTTCCGGTGCGGTAGAAAATTTTTACCGTTTACTTGAGTAAATGAAGATCCATCATTTTCTGCGACTACATTACCAGAATGTGTTACATGGTATTCTCAGACTTGAAAGGTTTTAGGAGACAGGTAGCCATTCTGAACGTATTCGAGCGAAAAAAAAAATTTCTCCTGAAATCGGATATGGAACATCTGAATTTTTCGGTATATGCTCAGAGCAGGATGCTTATTGAGCGACCATTTGAAATCATTTGACCGATGTAACGACATCACCTTTTCGTATTCGATATATATATAGGGTAGACTCGTGTTGGCACATTCCTCACGGGTAATCTTCTATCTTAGAGAACCATGCGCGGGAGCGTCCTGACGAGTATTAACGAGTTGGCGATATTGTGTCTCCTTGTTGCCAGAGAAAAGGAGCAAATGCTTCCCACTATTTTGTTTTTAGGCTCCAGTCTTTTCACTCATTACGAGGTGCTAGTTCTCGGTTCCGGTGCAATCGCGATTTTTAACGCAGATGTTTACAGGAGTAAATGGAGAACCAGCATTTTCTGCGACTGCGGTACCAGATTTCTTTATTTGGTATTCTTATCTAAACATACATAGAACATAAACATATTTTAAATACTGCAAAGATCTGAATATATTTCTTCGGTTTCAACTCTTTTAACCCTGTCGTAGCTCAGTCGATTAAGGCAGTGTCTGGGATGCTCCCGGACGCAGGTTCGAATCCTCGTCACGGACTTTGTGGATTTGTATACAGTTGTTTTCTGGAATTCTTTAAGATATGTCAGGGTGTTATTTAACTTAGTATTTAATAAATTAAAAATTCCTGGGATTGGTTGTTTAAATCCATTGATGAGCTCACCTAGATGTGCTCACTTAGATTTGCTTATTCAGGACGAATCCGAATCGAAAAATGTACCATTCACCAGAAATCCGACATGGTACATCAGACGTTTTACTGGTATGCTCACAGCAGGATGCATGCTGGGCGACCATTTGAAACTCTTTTGTACGATGAAACGATATCACATTAACGTATTCGATATATATAGGGGAGACTCATTATGAGGCTCCTTCCTCTTAGAGAGCCATGCGCGTGAGCCTCCTGACGAGTATTAACGAGTTGGCGACATTGTGTCTCCTTGTTGCCAGAGAAAAGGAGCAAATGCTTCCCAATATTTTGTTTTTTGGCTCCAGTCTTTTCACTAATTACGAGGTGCTAGTTCTCGCTTCCAGTGCAGTCGCGATCTTTTAACACAGTCGTTTACAGGAGTAAATAGAGAACCAGCATTTTCTGCGACTGCGGTACCAGATTTCTTTATTTGGTATTCTTAGACCTGAAAAGTTTTAGGAGACGGATTGGCATTTTGGACACACTCGAGCCGAAAAATTTATTTTTCTTCAGAAATTGGATGTGGTATATAAAAATTTTCGTTATATGTTCAGAGCAGGGTGCTTATTGGGCGAACATTTCAAACTCATTTGAATGATGTATGGACATCACCTTAACGTATTCGATATACATAGAGTAGACTCAGTGTTGGTGAAATTTTCCGCACGGGTAACCTGTTGTCTGAGAGAACCATGCGACGGAGCCTACTGACGTGTTGCGGCTTATTTGCAACATTGTGTCTTGTTGTTGGAATGATTTTTGTAGGAATCTCAATTCAATCGTTAATCATATTATACACAATGTCTGCATCCCATCCTCAAAAGCAAGACCTTATCAAATCCATATAGCCATATAAATGTTCTTAACACAATTAACATTGGAATATGCATAGACTTTGTAAAAAACTGCCCTCTTCCATTGTTCAGTGGAGTAAAATTTGTTGAATCATTAATGCCTCAATAAAACCTATGCAGCGCAAAGCTAAAAGACTTCAAATACAAAGTTCAAAATACACTGAATACAACACCATGAAAAGTGAAAGAATTACAATCGGTGAGGTATGTACATGTAAGCTCCAAACCTGAAATACTGCATTTAAATTTTTTTAAGGGAAATTCCTGCGTGGGACCTAATTAGCCTCTGGCTGGCCTACTAAGTGTTTCTTGTTTCTGTTTTACTTGGGCAGAGTATTTATGACTTGTATTGTCGCTTCAGTAAGATTTTGCCATATATGTTTAACAACTTCTTTAGCTCTGTTGAATCTAATTTGAAATCTTAATGGGTTTGTAATTGTGCACTGTGTTAGATAATGTTTCAGTGGTCTGTCGGACATTTCTCCAAAGCGCTAAACGTAGTTAATGTTAAGGAAAAAAACGAAATTGCATTTAGTCATTTATATCTAATATGATGTTTCCTCAGTGTCTCAAGGAAACATCAAAATATGATGATTCCTCAGTGTCTCTAGGGAATTTTTTGGGGGGATTTTTTTGTCAATTTTCTAGTCTATTGTCACTGACTATGATACATCTACACACACATGCATTTCTTTACATAAAAATATACACAGAACATAAACATATTTTAAAGACTGCAAAGATCCGAATATATTTCTTCGGTTTCAACTCTTTTAATACTGTCGTAGCTCAATCGATTAAGGCAGTGTCTGGGATGCTGCCGGACGCAGGTTCGAATCCTAGTCACGGACCTTGTGGATTTGTATACAGTTGTTCTCTGGAATTCATATATATATATATATATATATAGAGATAGATATATCAGGGTGTTATTTAACTTAGTATTTAATAAATTAAAAATTCCTGGGATTGGTTGTTTAAATCCATTGATGAGTTCACGTAGATGTGCTCACTTAGATTTGCTTATTCAGGACGAAACCGAGTCGAAAAATGTACCATTCACCAGAAATCGGACATGGTACATCAGACGTTTTACTGGTATGCTCACAGCAGGATGCATGCTGGGCGACCATTTGAAACTCTTTTGCACGATGAAACGACATCACATTAACGTATTCGATGTGTATAGGGGAGACTCATTGTGAGGCTCCTTCCTCATGGGAAACCTGCTGTCTGATGGAAACATGCAAGGGAGCCTACTGACGAGTACTGACCTCTTGCCGACATTGTGTTTCTTTATTGCCAGAGCATATGTTTTCTATTATTTAATTTTTTGGCTCCAGTCTTTTCCCTCATTGCATAATGCTATTTCTCGGTTCCGGTGCAGTAGAAAATTTTTACCGTTTACTTGAGTAAATGAAGATCCATCATTTTCTGCGACTACATTACCAGAATGTGTTACATGGTATTCTCAGACTTGAAAGGTTTTAGGAGACGGGTAGCCATTCTGAACGTATTCGAGCGAAAAAAAAATTTCTCCAGAAATCTGATATGGAACATCTGAATTTTTCGGTATATGCTCAGAGTAGGATGCTTATTGAGCGACCATTTGAAACTCATTTGAACGATGTAACGATATCACCTTTTCGTATTCGATATATATATAGGGTAGACTCGGTGTTGGCACATTCCTCACGGGTAATCTGCTATCTTAGAGAACCATGCGCGGGAGCGTCCTGACGAGTATTAACGAGTTGGCGACATTGTGTCTCCTTGTTGCCAGAGAAAAGGAGCAAATGCTTCCCACTATTTTGTTTTTTGCTCCAGTCTTTTCACTCTTTACGAGGTACTAGTTCTCGGTTGCGGTGCAATCGCGATTTTTTAAAGCAGATGTTTACAGGAGTAAATGAAGAACCAGCATTTTCTGCGACTGAGGTACCAGATTTCTTTATTTTGTATTCTTATCTAAAACATACATAGAACAAACTTTTTTTAGAGACTCCAAAGATCTGAATATATTTCTTCGGATTCAACTCTTTTAACCCAGTCGTAGCTCAGTCGATTAAGGCAGTGTCTGGGATGATCCCGGACGCAGGTTCGAATCCTCGTCACGGACATTGTGGATTTGTATACAGTTGTTTTCTGGAATTCTTTAAGATATGTCAGGGTGTTATTTAACTTAGTATTTAGTAAATTAAAAATTCCTGGGATTGGTTGTTTAAAACCATTGATGAGCTCACCTAGATGTGCTCACTTAGATTTGCTTATTCAGGACGAAACCGAGTCGAAAAATGTACCATTCATCAGAAATCCGACATGGTACATCAGACGTTTTACTGGTATGCTCACAGCAGGATGCATGCTGGGCGACCATTTGAAACTCTTTTGCACGATGAAACGACATCACATTAACATATTCGATGTATATAGGGAAGACTCATTGTGAGGCTCCTTCCTCTTAGAGAGCCATGCGCGTGAGCCTCCTGACGAGTATTAACGAGTTGGCGACATTGTGTCTCCTTGTTGACAGAGAAAAGGAGCAAATGCTTCCCATTATTTTGTTTTTTGGCTCCAGTCTTTTCACTCATTACGAGGTGCTAGTTCTCGCTTCCGGTGCAGTCGCGATCTTTTAACGCAGTCGTTTACAGGAGTAAATAGAGAACCAGCATTTTCTGCGACTGCGGTACCAGATTTCTTTATTTGGTATTCTTAGACCTGAAAGGTTTTAGGAGACGGATTGGCATTTTGGACGCATTCGAGCCGAAAAAAGTATTTTTCTTCAGTAATTGGATGTGGTAGATATGAATTTTTCGTTATATGTTCAGAGCAGGGTGCTTATTGGGCGACCATTTCAAACTCATTTGAATGATGTATCGACATCACCTTAACGTATTCGATATATATAGCGTAGAATCGGTGTTGGTGTCATTTTCCGCACGGGTAACCTGTTGTCTGAGAGAACCATGTGACGGAGCCTACTGACGGGTTGCGGCGTATTTGCAACATTGTCTCGTTGTTGGAATGACTTTTGTGGGAATCTCAATTTATGCCTAAACTATATTATACATAATGTCTGTATCGCATTCACAAAATAATGAGAAAATCCATGTAGCCATATAAAGTTCTTAACACAATTCACTATGGAATAGCTTAGACTGTGTAAAAAACTGCCATCTTATAATGTTGAGTGGAGTACAATTTGTTGAAACATTAATGCCTCAATAAATCTTATGCAGNGCATTTTCTGCGACTGTGGTACCAGATTTCTTTATTTGGTATTCTTAGACCTGAAAAGTTTAGGAGACGGATTGGCATTTTGGACACACTCGAGCCGAAAAATTTATTTTTCTTCAGAAATTGGATGTGGTATATAAAATTTTTCGTTATATGTTCAAGCAGGGTGCTTATTGGCGAACATTTCAAACTCATTTGAATGATGTATGGACATCACCTTAACGTATTCGATATACATAGAGTAGACTCAGTGTTGGTGAAATTTTCCGCACGGGTAACCTGTTGTCTGAGAGAACCATGCGACGGAGCCTACTGACGTGTTGCGGCTTATTTGCAACATTGTGTCTTGTTGTTGGAATGATTTTTGTAGGAATCTCAATTCAATCGTTAATCATATTATACACAATGTCTGCATCCCATCCTCAAAATCAAGACCTTATCAAATCCATATAGCCATATAAATGTTCTTAACACAATTAACATTGGAATATGCATAGACTTTGTAAAAAACTGCCCTCTTCCATTGTTCAGTGGAGTAAAATTTGTTGAATCATTAATGCCTCAATAAAACCTATGCAGCGCAAAGCTTAAAAGACTTCAAATACAAAGTTCAAAATACACTGAATACACACCATGAAAAGTGAAAGAATACAATCGGTGAGGTATGTACATGTAAGCTCCAAACCTGAAATACTGCATTTAAATTTTTTTAAGGAAATTCCTGCGTGGGACCTAATTAGCCTCTGGCTGGCCTACTAAGTGTTTCTTGTTTCTGTTTTACTTGGGCAGAGTATTTATGACTTGTATTGTCGCTTCAGTAAGATTTGCCATATATGTTTAACAACTTCTTTAGCTCTGTTGAATCTAATTTGAAATCTTAATGGGTTTGTAATTGTGCACTGTGTTAGATAATGTTTCAGTGGTCTGTCGGACATTTCTCCAAGCGCTAAACGTAGTTAATGTTAAGGAAAAAAACGAAATTGCATTTAGTCATTTATATCTAATATGATGTTTCCTCAGTGTCTCAAGGAAACATCAAAATATGATGATTCCTCAGTGTCTCTAGGGAATTTTTTTGGGGGGATTTTTTGTCAATTTTCTAGTCTATTGTCACTGACTATGATACATCTACACACACATGCATTTCTTTACATAAAAATATACACAGAACATAAACATATTTTAAAGACTGCAAAGATCCGAATATATTTCTTCGGTTTCAACTCTTTTAATACTGTCGTAGCTCAATCGATTAAGGCAGTGTCTGGGATGCTGCCGGACGCAGGTTCGAATCCTAGTCACGGACCTTGTGGATTTGTATACAGTTGTTCTCTGGAATTCATATATATAAGATATATATAGAGATAGATATATCAGGGTGTTATTTAACTTAGTATTTAATAAATTAAAAATTCCTGGGATTGGTTGTTTAAATCCATTGATGAGTTCACGTAGATGTGCTCACTTAGATTTGCTTATTCAGGACGAAACCGAGTCGAAAAATGTACCATTCACCAGAAATCGGACATGGTACATCAGACGTTTTACTGGTATGCTCACAGCAGGATGCATGCTGGGCGACCATTTGAAACTCTTTGCACGATGAAACGACATCACATTAACGTATTCGATGTGTATAGGGGAGACTCATTGTGAGGCTCCTTCCTCATGGGAAACCTGCTGTCTGATGGAAACATGCAAGGGAGCCTACTGACGAGTACTGACCTCTTGCCGACATTGTGTTTCTTTATTGCCAGAGCATATGTTTTCTATTATTTAATTTTTTGGCTCCAGTCTTTTCCCTCATTGCATAATGCTATTTCTCGGTTCCGGTGAGTAGAAATTTTTACCGTTTACTTGAGTAAATGAAGATCCATCATTTTCTGCGACTACATTACCAGAATGTGTTACATGGTATTCTCAGACTTGAAAGGTTTTAGGAGACGGTAGCCATTCTGAACGTATTCGAGCGAAAAAAAAATTTCTCCAGAAATCTGATATGGAACATCTGAATTTTTCGGTATATGCTCAGAGTAAGATGCTTATTGAGCGACCATTTGAAACTCATTTGAACGATGTAACGATATCACCTTTTCGTATTCGATATATATATAGGGTAGACTCGGTGTTGGCACATTCCTCACGGGTAATCTGCTATCTTAGAGAACCATGCGCGGGAGCGTCCTGACGAGTATTAACGAGTTGGCGACATTGTGTCTCCTTGTTGCCAGAGAAAAGGAGCAAATGCTTCCCACTATTTTGTTTTTGGCTCCAGTCTTTTCACTCTTTACGAGGTACTAGTTCTCGGTTGCGGTGCAATCGCGATTTTTTAAAGCAGATGTTTACAGGAGTAAATGAAGAACCAGCATTTTCTGCGACTGAGGTACCAGATTTCTTTATTTTGTATTCTTATCTAAAACATACATAGAACATAAACTTTTTTTAGAGACTCCAAAGATCTGAATATATTTCTTCGGATTCAACTCTTTTAACCCAGTCGTAGCTCAGTCGATTAAGGCAGTGTCTGGGATACTCCGGACGCAGGTTCGAATCCTCGTCACGGACATTGTGGATTTGTATACAGTTGTTTTCTGGAATTCTTTAAGATATGTCAGGGTGTTATTTAACTTAGTATTTCATAAATTAAAAATCCTGGGATTGGTTGTTTAAAACCATTGATGAGCTCACCTAGATGTGCTCACTTAGATTTGCTTATTCAGGACGAAACCGAGTCGAAAAATGTACCATTCACCAGAAATCCGACATGGTACATCAGACGTTTTACTGGTATGCTCACAGCAGGATGCATGCTGGGCGACCATTTGAAACTCTTTTGCACGATGAAACGACATCACATTAACATATTCGATGTATATAGGGAAGACTCATTGTGAGGCTCCTTCCTCTTAGAGAGCCATGCGCGTGAGCCTCTGACGAGTATTAACGAGTTGGCGACATTGTGTCTCCTTGTTGACAGAGAAAGGAGCAAATGCTTCCCATTATTTTGTTTTTTGGCTCCAGTCTTTTCACTCATTACGAGGTGCTAGTTCTCGCTTCCGGTGCAGTCGCGATCTTTTAACGCAGTCGTTTACAGGAGTAAATAGAGAACCAGCATTTTCTGCGACTGCGGTACCAGATTTCTTTATTTGGTATTCTTAGACCTGAAAGGTTTTAGGAGACGGATTGCATTTTGGACGCATTCGAGCCGAAAAAAGTATTTTTCTTCAGTAATTGGATGTGGTAGATATGAATTTTTCGTTATATGTTCAGAGCAGGGTGCTTATTGGGCGACCATTTCAAACTCATTTGAATGATGTATCGACATCACCTTAACGTATTCGATATATATAGCGTAGAATCGGTGTTGGTGTCATTTTCCGCACGGGTAACCTGTTGTCTGAGAGAACCATGTGACGGAGCCTACTGACGGGTTGCGGCGTATTTGCACCATTGTCTCGTTGTTGGAATGACTTTTGTGGGAATCTCAATTTATGCCTAAACTATATTATACATAATGTCTGTATCGCATTCACAAAATAATGAGAAAATCCATGTAGCCATATAAATGTTCTTAACACAATTCACTATGGATATGCTTAGACTGTGTAAAAACTGCCATCTTATAATGTTGAGTGGAGTAAAATTTGTTGAAACATTAATGCCTCAATAAATCTTATGCAGCGCAAAGCTTAAAAGACTTCAAATACAAAGTTCAAAATACACTGATACTACACCATGAAAAGTGAAAGGATTACAATCGGTGAGTATGTACATGTAAGCTCTAAAGCTGAAGTACTGTATTTTATCAAAAGCATTTTCATTAAGGGAATATTCCTGCGCGGTCCATAAACCTCTGGCTGGCCTACTAAATATTTCCTGTTTCTGTTTTACTTTGGCGGAGTATTTATGACTCGCATGGTCGCTTCAGTAAGATTTTGCCATATGTGTTTAACAACTTCTTTTGCTCTGTTGATCTAATTTGAAATCTTAATGGGTTTGTAATTGTGCACTGAGTTAGATAATGTTTCAGTGGTCTGTCGGACATTTCTCCACAGCGCTATACGTAGTTAAGGTTAAGGAAAAAAACGAAATTGCATTTAGTCATTTATATCTAATATGAGGTTTCCTCAGTGTCTCAAGGAAACATCAAAGCATGATGATTCCTCTGTGTCTCTAGGAATTTTTTTTTTTTTGGCAGTTTTTTGTCATTTTCTAGTCTATTGTCACTATGATAAATCTACACACACTTGCATTTCTTTACATAAAAACTACATAGAACATAAAAATATTTTAAAGACTGCAAAGATCTGAATATATTCTTCGGTTTCAACTCTTTTAACCCTGTCGTAGCTCAGTCGATTAAGGCAGTGTCTGGATGCTCCGGACGCAGGTTCGAATCCTCGTCACGGACTTTGTGGATTTGTATACAGTTGTTTTCTGGAATTCTTTAAGATATGTCAGGGTGTTATTTAACTTAGTATTTAATAAATTAAAAATTCCTGGATTGGTTGTTTAAAACCATTGATGAGCTCACCTAGATGTGCTGACTAAGATTTGCTTATTCAGGACGAAACCGAGTCGAAAATGTACCATTCACCAGAAATCCGACATGGTACATCAGACGTTTTACTGTATGCTCACAGCAGGATGCATGCTGGGCGACCATTTGAAACTCTTTTGCACGATGAAACGACATCACATTAACGTATTCGATGTATATAGGGGAGACTCATTGTGAGGCTCCTTCCTCATGGGAAACCTGCTGTCTGATGGAAACATGTAAGGCCTACTGACGAGTACTGACCTCTTGCCGACATTGTGTTTCTTTATTGCCAGAGCATATTGTGACGGTAACGAGTTGGAAATGGTGGTCGGCAGTCTTCCAACTAGCAGGTGTCAGTGCTGGGCCACATATAATATATAAAAAAAAGAAAGGAAAAAAAAGAGAAAAAAAAAAGAATGACTGCGTGATGGTAATCTGTGGTAAGGTCGGAAATTCGAAAGACAATAATAAAACTGGATTTTAATAACAATAAAAAAAACACAATTGAAACAAAGGCAAAATCTTGGCTTACTGGTAAAAATAATAAACAATATAAACATGAAAATAGATTACGTTAATGGGGAGGAGAATTGACATACAAAAGTAAGTAAAATATGAATGCTGGAATATATGCACTAACTATAAACCTCTATTTGACCACACAAGGTGAGTCACTTAGGAGTTCACAGTTTGCGAGCACACAATATTCTGGCTGGCAGAAACGCAAGGGACTCCAACAATAACTGGTGAGGTCTTGTGATTGGCGGGGAGCCGGAGTGGAGTGTTGGTTGGCGGCCAATGAGGAAGCTGGATGGTCGCAAGTCGCTAGTTAGGCAGTGGAAGGGTTCGGCGCGTCGACCAGGTGCTGGAGTGGGGGGAGGAGGGAGTTGCTGGTACGTGTGGCTATCATATACGTTTAGCCACTACAAAACGTATCTTGTATATTGATGAGGACAGGAGTGATTCGCAGAAATAGCAGGCTAAATCTCTGATAAGAGATTATCGTCACAACTCTCCCCCGAAGCCTGCCGTTTCGGGTGAATCACGTCCACTGGAGGTAGAGTGGGAGGTGGAGCTGCCTCTACCTCATGCACTCTGGAGAGGGCATCAGCGATGATGTTATCAGGCCCCTTGATGTAGCAGATCTTTAAGTTGAAGCCTTGAAGATATAAAGCCCATCGCAGCAGACGTTGGTTATTAAATTGGGCTTGATGTAAAAATCTCAGAGGGTTGTGGTCCGAATAGATGGTAGTGGACCTAGCACCGTGCAGATATGGTGCAAAGTGTTGTAAGCTCAGGACGATGGACAGGAGTTCCTTCTCTATAGTACTGTAGTTCTTCTGATGAGGCTTCAACTTGCAACTGTAGTAGCTGACAGGTAGAACCTCCTCGCCTCGCTGCTGCATTAAGACACTTCCGATGCCGGTACCACTGGCGTCGACATGGAGGATGAAAGGCTTCTTGATATCTGGTGAGGCGAGAATGGGATTAGAACAGAGGAGGAATTTGAGTTGTTCGAATGCAACGGTTTGCTCTCTGGTCCAATTATACCGTTGCTTGGGACTGGTTAAGGTGATTAATGGGGTTGCAACAGTGCTAAAATTCTTCACAAACCTACGGTAATAGGAAGCAAGACCAAGGAAGCGCAGGAGCTGCTTCCTGGTAGTAGGCTGTGGATACTGTTGGATTGCTTGAATGTGAATGTTTAACGGAGCCAGGTTGCCACTCCCTATAACATGACCCAGGTACCGCACTTTACCTTTCGCGAAGGTGGACTTGCCCAAATTGATGGTGAGGCCGGCTTTCAGGAGCTTGTAGAACAATCGTTGTAGCTGGAGCAGGTGTTCGCTCCAGGTGTTGGATGCTACCACGATGTCGTCCAAATAGGCATAGGTGTTTTCCAAGCCCTGGATGACGCGGTTGACAGCTCTCTGAAAGGTGGCTGGGGCATTGCAGAGTCCAAAGGGAAGGCGATTGTACCTGTAGAGACCAAACGGGGTTATAAAGGCGGACAGTACCTTAGCTCGCTCCGTTAAACTCACCTGGTAGTAGCCCTTTAGTAGGTCTACCTGAGACAGGTAGCGGGCATTACCAATGGCATCCAGAATGTCGTCTACCCTGGGTATTGGGTAGGCGTCCTTCACTGTGACCTGGTTCAACTTCCTATAATCCGTACACAGACGGATTTTGCCGTGAGGTTTGGGTACCAGGATGCATGGTGAGGCCCAGGGGGACTCACAGGGGGTAGCCAGTCCATGGTCCAAGAGATACTGTACCTCAGCCCGCATGACTTCCGTTTTGCTCGGGCTGATTCGGTAGAATGGTTGGCGAATCGGCTGGGTGTCAGGTAGCAGTTGGATGTCGTGCCGAGTTACAGTACACTCTTGGGGGTCATCTCGAAACAACTCTTGATATTCTCTGACGAGTTTGATTAGTGGAGCACTATTATCGTCCTGAAAATGATGTTGAAGGTTAGTAAGGATTTCCGAGTTAGAGAGCGCTGTCTCAGTGTCAGTGCTCTCGGAAGGAGAAGCAGGGAAGGTCTCACTGTGGCTGTATGGACCTGTAAATGAGGTGAAATTGGTTAACACAGTGGGAGGAACCCCATGGTAGGGCTTGAGTAAATTAATGTGGCACAGCTGGGTCTTCCGCCGCCTATCGGGGGTCTCGAGAACGTAGTTGAAGTTGTTCCGGCACTCCTTAACACGGTAGGGTCCTGAGAACCTGTTCTGTAAAGGAGAACCTGGGATAGGGAAATAGGCAAGCACTAAGTCTCCTGGTGTAAACTTCCTTACCTTGCAGTGCTGGTCGTAACGAGTCTTCATCCTCTCCTGGGCTTTCTGTAGGTTGTTGCTGGCAAAGGAATGGACCCTCTCTAGAATGTGTCGGAGATTTTGGAGATACTGGGCACACTCTGATGCTCACTGAAGGTGTCATCACGTAGAGAATCCTTGAAAGCCTTGAGAGGTGTACGGCACTTACGTCCGTAGAGCATCTCATAAGGAGATACTCCTAGTGACTCGTTGGGAAGACTTCTGAAATACACATGATGAGATCAATTTGCCTATCCCAATCCTTTGAGGTCTCATTACAGAACTTTTTTAAGAGTGCCTTGATGGTTTGATGACTACGCTCGAGAGAACCCTGTGAAGCAGGATGATAGGGCTGGACAGTACCTGTTTGATGTTGAACTCCTCCAG
>WNGS01005077.1:0-14732 GCA_020271785.1 Procambarus virginalis | reverse complement strand
TGGTAATTGCATATGGACGAATTGTTTATTTTTACCTTTGTGTATTGATTGTCATTGTGCAAGTTGAGTAATTATATAGCAAGTTTGCTTGTATTAATTGTGCGAAGATGTAAAATAATTACACAAATTGTGAAATAATTGTCCATGTTTTATAATAATTTTGTGCTAATAGTGCATTTATGCAAATTGTGTTTTTTAATTTGTTGAAGTGGAACTGGTGCAACTGTGTTTTTGTGTGCAAATTGTGTATTTTGTGTAAGCACTGTAATATGAAAAATAGATCTTTATGGTGTGTAATTTGGTTTATGCCAATGTGTGGGTATTTTGTGAAAATTTGTATGCGAAATTGTGTAATTTTAGTGAAAGCGCATTTTATATTTTCTAAATGTATAAGCAATTTGCTATATTTGTGCTAATACCACACTTTGTGTAAATGTCATACTCTGAGCAAATGCAATATTTGTGCAAATGGTATATTTTTGTGCAACTGACATATTTTGTATGTAAATGTCATATTTTGTCTATAATGATATATTTTTGTGTGATGATGTATTTTGAGTGTAATAATATATTATGTGCATAAATGGCATATTTGGTGTGTAAATGCTGTATTTTCTGTGTATGGCATAAATTGCATCTGATTAATGGGGAAATGGTGGAAAAAACTAGGCTGTTCTCTATGAATTTATGGGTTGTGGAGTATGTGTAGGTATGTATGCTTGTATTTGCGAGTGTTGGTTTAGAAACATGTCAGCTGATTTGCGTAGCAAGACTAGGATTTTTTTGAGGCGTAGAAATGATTAGCCTATGAATATAGTGGTTAGCATCCAGCTGAGTTGCTAGATGGATGAATTGAGGTGCGACATTTGGATTGCTATTTGATGGATGTGAGGACAGTTGACTAGCCTATGAACACAACTACTAATCCGCTGTGCTGCTAGATGTGCGGTAACTACTTGTGGATTATAGTACGATATCTAGCTATAGGGTTTCATAATTGCTGTTGTGTATACAACTAGAATGAGAGCTATTTATTAAAACTATTTTTGTAAACTATTACTTTTAGTGAGATCCCTTGGTTGTTTTAAGCATAAGGTGGACATGAATATGAATGAGATTGGGTGAAAATATATAGGAGCTGCCTCGTATGGGCCAATAGGACTTCTGCAGTTGCCTTTATTCTAATGTTCATCTTACCTGCTATGCTGCCAGATGTACGATTCTGCTTAAATTGCAGTACGACATTTGGGTTGCTGTTATACTTTTGAACTTATCACTGAATAATGATTACAGTTGCGGATGATTAAAATGTATATTCTTAAACCTCTGATTAGGTTAGGTGGGGATGGTTAGTCTAGTCATTTTTTGAATAATAATAATAATAACATTTAACAGACACCATATGCAAGTTCCATATCAAAGGTCGCATTGGTCATCTGGTGACGTCATACATAGTTGACAAGTCAGGTGCTGTGATACCTTGACACTTATATGCTAATGGCCATCAATACCTCATCCCCATACCTGAGGTCGCTTTTTGTGATGTCACTAACAATGACAGCAACTGGTCTGTAGAATGTATTCTTTGTTATATATAATAGGTTAGGTTAGGTTGGTTTGATCGGGTTTATGAATAACAGATAATATGAGCAATGAGCGAAAATATGAGCTATTGCAGCTGAATATCGCCTATGATGTTACAGAGTACAGTTAAGGTATAGGTAGTGATTAAGAGTTCACACTTATGTGTGAACCTCCTAAAGGACCGGCATTAGCACGTTGGCTGGAAGCTCATTGGGTGGCTTACAGCGCATTAGGGATGATGACGTCAGAAAAGTAGGTGACTGCAGAAGGCTTGCTTTTACTGAATGAGAATTTGATTTGTTATATTCTACAGCAAGATGTGGGGGGAGACATGTTTTTTGAGCGAATGTGAGATGTGCATATATATTTATGTACGTGCATATATATTTATGTACGCGCATATATATTTATGTACGTGCATATATATTTATGTACATACATATATATTTATGCGTTATGAAGCAATATTGGATTAGTACTGAAATCGCATTGAAGTCACCATGCCTGGCAGGAGACTGTTTTCATACAAATGGATGATAGTGGGTTTTCATATTTATTTGTCCTATGCTACATAAGCAATCTCTAAAGAAAGATTGACAAAGCTTAAATTACATTCTCTAGAAAGGCGAAGAAATGGATGAGACATGAATGAACATGATAAAGGGGTTATTAATAGGCTATGAAAATTATCAACACTGGACAGAACATGAAATAATGTGCATAAATTGCAATGAGTTTTAGATTCAAGAAAAAAGACCTGGGTAAATACTGGATTGGTAACAGGGGTGAACTCATTTCTTATGTTGATATGAAATCTTAGACAATGGGAAACAGTATGGTAATACCCTATTGAGAAAAAACGAGCATATAATGGTTAGCGCTATTGCACATTAGACTGGACGGAAGACAGCATTTGAATCCCCCTTTGCTATAAATATTGAAAAAAAAATGGGAATAAATACACTATAACAGAAAACGGACTTATTAAGGGAAGATGAAGACAGGGTGACGTCATTGACCATTAGCGATGTCTGTGCATGGGTCACTGAGGCAACGAAAAACGGCTACGCCAGAACGTGTCCGTCAAATCTCACCGGGGCAACTAAAAAACATGAGGCCAAGTCGTGTCCGTCAAATCTCACCGGGGCAACTAAAAAACATGAGGCCAAGTCGTGTCCGTCAAATCTCACCGGGGCAACTAAAAAACATGAGGACAAGTCGTGACCGTCAAATCTCACCGGGGCAACGAAAAAACATGAGGACAGAACGGTGCAGTCAAATCTCATTGGGGCAACGAAAAAACATGAGGACAGAACGGTGCAGTCAAATCTCACCGGGGCAACGAAAAAACATGAGGACAAGTCGTGTCCGTCAAATCTCACCGGGGCAACGAAAAAACATGAGGCCATATCGGTGCAGTCAAATCTCATTGGGGCAACGAAAAAACATGAGGCCATATCGGTGCAGTCAAATCTCATTGGGGCAACGAAAAAACATGAGGACAGAACGGTGCAGTCAAATCTCACCGGGGCAACGAAAAAACATGAGGCCATATCGGTGCAGTCAAATCTCATTGGGGCAACGAAAAAACATGAGGACAGAACGGTGCAGTCAAATCTCACCGGGGCAACGAAAAAACATGAGGACAAGTCGTGTCCGTCAAATCTCACCGGGGTAACGAAAAAACATGGGGCCAAATCGCGGCCGTCAAATCTCAATAGGCTAACGAAAAAACATGGGGCCAAATCACGGCCGTCGAATCTCACTGGGGTAACGAAAAAACATGGGGCCAAATCACGGCCGTCGAATCTCACTGGGGTAACGAAAAAACATGGGGCCAAATCACGGCCGTCGAATCTCACTGGGGTAACGAAAAAAACACGGGCCAATGACCGGCCCTGGAAAAAAGCAAAACGGCCGGTCATTGGCCCGGTTTATACTACTAACGTCTGATGTACCATGTCGGATTTCTGGTGAATGGTACATTTTTCGACTCGGTTTCGTCCTGAATAAGCAAATCTAAGTGAGTACATCTAGGTGAGCTCATCAATGCTTTTAAACAACCAATTCCAGAAATTTTTAATTTATTAAATACTAAATTAAATAACACCCTGACATATCTTAAAGAATTCCAGAAAACAACTGTATACAAATCCACAAAGTCCGTGACGAGGATTCGAACCTGCGTCCGGGAGCATCCCAGACACTGCCTTAATCGACTGAGCTACGACAGGGTTAAAAAGAGTTGAAACCGAAGAAATATATTCAGATCTTTGCAGTCTTTAAAATATGTTTATGTTCTATGTATGTTTTAGATAAGAATACCAAATAAAGAAATCTGGTACCGCAGTCACAGAAAATGCTGGTTCTTCGTTTACTCCTGTAAGCATCTGCGTTAAAAAATCGCGATTGCACCGGAACCGAGAACTAGCACCTCGTAATAAGTGAAAAGACTGGAGCCAAAAAACAAAATAGTGGGAAGCATTTGCTCCTTTTCTCTGGCAACAAGGAGACACAATGTCGCCAACTCGTTAATACTCGTCAGGACGCTCCCGCGCATGGTTCTCTAAGATAGCAGATTACCCGTGAGGAATGTGCCAACACCGAGTCTACCTTATATATATATATCGAATACGAAAAGGTGATGTCGTTACATCGTTCAAATGAGTTTCAAATGGTCGATCAATAAGCATCCTGCTCTGAGCATATACCGAAAAATTCAGATGTTCCATATCCGATTTCTGGAGAATTTTTTTTTTCGCTCGAATACGTTCAGAATGGCTACCCGTCTCCTAAAACCTTTCAAGTCTGAGAATACCATGTAACACATTCTGGTAATGTAGTCGCAGAAAATGATGGATCTTCATTTACTCAAGTAAACGGTAAAAATTTTCTACCGCACCGGAACCGAGAAATAGCACTATACAATGAGGGAAAGACTGGAGCCAAAAAACTAAATAATAGAAAACATATGCTCTGGCAATAAAGAAACACAATGTCGGCAAGAGGTCAGTACTCGTCAGTAGGCTCCTTGCATGTTTCCATCAGACAGCAGGTTTCCCATGAGGAAGGAGCCTCACAATGAGTCTCCCCTACACATCGAATACGTTAATGTGATGTCGTTTCATCGTGCAAAAGAGTTTCAAATGGTCGCCCAGCATGCATCCTGCTGTGAGCATACCAGTAAAACGTCTGATGTACCATGTCGGATTTCTGGTGAATGGTACATTTTTCGACTCGGTTTCGTCCTGAATAAGCAAATCTAAGTGAGCACATCTAGGTGAGCTCATCAATGGTTTTAAACAACCAATCCCAGGAATTTTAAGTTATTAAATACTAAGTTAAATAACACCCTGACATATCTTAAAGAATTCCAGAAAACAGCTGTATACAAATCCACAAGGTCCGTGACGAGGATTCGAACCTGCGTCCGGGAGCATCCCAGACACTGCCTTAATCGACTGAGCTACGACAGGGTAAAAGAGTTGAAACCGAACAAATATATTCAGATATTTGCAGTCTTTAAAATATGTTTATGTTCTATGTATGTTTTTATGTAAAGAAATGCAAGTGTGTGTAGATGTATCATAGTGACAATAGACTAGAAAATTGACAAAAACTGCAAAAAAAAAATAAATTCCTAGAGACACAGAGGAATCATCATGCTTTGATGTTTCCTTGAGACACTGAGGAAACATCATATTAGATATAAATGACTAAATGCAATTTCGTTTTTTTCCTTAACATTAACTACGTTTAGCGCTGTGGAGAAATGTCCGACAGACCACTGAAACATTATCTAACTCAGTGCACAATTACAAACCCATTAAGATTTCAAATTAGATTCAACAGAGCAAAAGAAGTTGTTAAACACATATGGCAAAATCTTACTGAAGCGACCATGCGAGTCATAAATACTCCGCCAAAGTAAAACAGAAACAGGAAATATTTAGTAGGCCTGCCAGAGGTTTATGGACTGCGCAGGAATATCCCTTAATGAAAATGCTTTTGATAAAATACAGTACTTCAGCTTTAGAGCTTACATGTACATACCTCACCGATTGTAATCCTTTCACTTTTCATGGTGTAGTATTCAGTGTATTTTGAACTTTGTATTTGAAGTCTTTTAAGCTTTGCGCTGCATAAGATTTATTGAGGCATTAATGTTTCAACAAATTTTACTCCACTCAACATTATACGATGGCAGTTTTTTACACAGTCTAAGCATATTCCATAGTGAATTGTGTTAAGAACATTTATATGGCTACATGGATTTTCTCATTATTTTGTGAATGCGATACAGACATTATGTATAATATAGTTTAGGCATAAAATGAGATTCCCACAAAAGTCATTCCAACAACGAGACAATGTTGCAAATACGCCGCAACCCGTCAGTAGGCTCCGTCGCATGGTTCTCTCAGACAACAGGTTACCCGTGCGGAAAATGACACCAACACCGATTCTACGCTATATATATCGAATACGTTAAGGTGATGTCGATACATCATTCAAATGAGTTTGAAATGGTCGCCCAATAAGCACCCTGCTCTGAACATATAACGAAAAATTCATATCTACCACATCCAATTACTGAAGAAAAATACTTTTTTCGGTTCGAATGCGTCCAAAATGCCAATCCGTCTCCTAAAACCTTTCAGGTCTAAGAATACCAAATAAAGAAATCTGGTACCACAGTCACAGAAAATGCTGGTTCTCTATTTACTCCTGTAAACGACTGCGTTAAAAGATCGCGACTGCACCGGAAGCGAGAACTAGCACCTCGTAATGAGTGAAAAGACTGGAGCCAAAAAACAAAATAATGGGAAGCATTTGCTCCTTTTCTCTGTCAACAAGGAGACACAATGTCGCCAACTCGTTAATACTCGTCAGGAGGCTCACGCGCATGGCTCTCTAAGAGGAAGGAGCCTCACAATGAGTCTTCCCTATATACATCGAATATGTTAATGTGATGTCGTTTCATCGTGCAAAAGAGTTTCAAATGGTCGCCCAGCATGCATCCTGCTGTGAGCATATACCGAAAAATTCAGATGTTCCATATCCGATTTCTGGAGAATTTTTTTTTTCGCTCGAATACGTTCAGAATGGCTACCCGTCTCCTACAGCCATTCAAGTCTGAGAATACCATGTAACACATTCTGGTAATGTAGTCGCAGAAAATGATGGATCTTCATTTACTCAAGTAAACGGTAAAAAATTTCTACCGCACCGGAACCGAGAAATAGCACTATGCAATGAGGGAAAAGACTGGAGCCAAAAAATTAATTAATGGAAAACATATGCTCTGGCAATAAAGAAACACAATGTCGGCAAGAGGTCAGTACTCGTCAGTAGGCTCCCTTGCATGTTTCCATCAGACAGCAGGTTTCCCATGACGAAGGAGCCTCACAATGAGTCTCCCCTATATACATCGAATACGTTAATGTAATGTCATTTCACCGTGTAAAAGAGTTTCAAATGGTCGCCCACCATGCATCCTGCTGTGAGCATACCAGTAAAACGTCTGATGTACCATGTCGGATTTCTGGTGAATGGTACATTTTTCGACTCGGTTTCGTCTTGAATAAGCAAATCTAAGTGAGTACATCTAGGCGAGCTCATCAATGCTTTTAAACAACCAATCCCAGAAATTTTTAATTTATTAAATACTAAGTTAAATAACACCCTAACATATCTAAAAGAATTCCAGAAAGCAACTGTATACAAATCCACAAAGTCCGTGACGAGGATTCGAACCTGCGTCCGGGAGCATCCCAGACACTGCCTTAATCGACTGAGCTACGACAGGGTTAAAAAGAGTTGAAACCGAAGAAATATATTCAGATCTTTGCAGTCTTTAAAATATGTTTATGTTCTATGTATGTTTTAGATAAGAATACCAAATAAAGAAATCTGGTACCGCAGTCGCAGAAAATGCTGGTTCTCCATTTACTCCTGTAAACATCTGCGTTAAAAAATCGCGATTGCACCGGAAGCGAGAACTAGTACCTCGTAATGAGTGAAAAGACTGGAGCCAAAAACCAAAATAGTGGGAAGCATTTGCTCCTTTTCTCTGGCAACAAGGAGACACAATGTCGCCAACTCGTTAATACTCGTCAGGAGGCTCACGCGCATGGCTCTCTAAGAGGAAGGAGCCTCACAATGAGTCTCCCCTATATACATCGAATATGTTAGTGTGATGTCGTTTCATAGTGCAAAAGAGTTTCAAATGGTCGCACAGCATGCATCCTGCTGTGAGCATACCAGTAAAACGTCTGATGTACCATGTCGGATTTCTGGTGAATGGTACATTTTTCGACTCGGTTTCGTCCTGAATAAGCAAATCTAAGTGAGTACATCTAGGTGAGCTCATCAATGCTTTTAAACAACCATTCAGAGAAATTTTTAATTTATTAAATACTAAATTAAATACACCCTGACATATCTTAAAAAATTCCAGAAAACAACTGTATACAAATCCAAAAGTCCGTGACGAGGATTCGAACCTGCGTCCGGGAGCATCCCAGACACTGCCTTAATCGACTGAGCTACGTCAGGGTTAAAAGAGTTGAAACCGAAGAAATATATTCAGATCTTTGCAGTCTTAAAATATGTTTATGTTCTATGTATGTTTTAGATAAGAATACCAAATAAAGAAATCTGGTACCGCAGTCGCAGAAAATGCTGGTTCTCCATTTACTCCTGTAAACATCTGCGTTAAAAAATCGCGATTGCACCGGAACCGAGAACTAGTACCTCGTAATGAGTGAAAAGACTGGAGCCAAAACCAAAATAGTGGGAAGCATTTGCTCCTTTTCTCTGGCAACAAGGAGACACAATGTCGCCAACTCGTTAATACTCGTCAGGAGGCTCACGCGCATGGCTCTCTAAGAGGAAGGAGCCTCACAATGAGTCTCCCCTATATACATCGAATATATTAGTGTGATGTCGTTTCATAGTGCAAAAGAGTTTCAAATGGTCGCACAGCATGCATCCTGCTGTGAGCATACCAGTAAAACGTCTGATGTACCATGTCGCATTTTGGTGAAGGTACATTTTTCGACTCGGTTTCGTCCTGAATAAGCAATCTAAGTGAGTACATCTAGGTGAGCTCATCAATGCTTTTAAACAACCATTCAGAGAAATTTTTAATTTATTAATACTAAATTAAATAACACCCTGACATATCTTAAAGAATTCCAGAAAACAACTGTATACAAATCCAAAAAGTCCGTGACGAGGATTCGAACCTGCGTCCGGGAGCATCCCAGACACTGCCTTAATCGACTGAGCTACGACAGGGTTAAAAAGAGTTGAAACCGAAGAAATATATTCAGATCTTTGCAGTCTTTAAAATATGTTTGTTCTATGTATGTTTTAGATAAGAATACCAAATAAAGAAATCTGGTACCGCAGTCGCAGAAAATGCTGGTTCTCCATTTACTCCTGTAAACATCTGCGTTAAAAAATCGCGATTGCACCGGAACCGAGAACTAGTACCTCGTAATGAGTGAAAAGACTGGAGCCAAAAACCAAAATAGTGGGAAGCATTTGCTCCTTTTCTCTGGCAACAAGGAGACACAATGTCGCCAACTCGTTAATACTCGTCAGGAGGCTCACGCGCATGGCTCTCTAAGAGGAAGGAGCCTCACAATGAGTCTCCCCTATATACATCGAATATATTAGTGTGATGTCGTTTCATAGTGCAAAAGAGTTTCAAATGGTCGCACAGCATGCATCCTGCTGTGAGCATACCAGTAAAACGTCTGATGTACCATGTCGCTTTCTGGTGAATGGTACATTTTCGACTCGGTTTCGTCCTGAATAAGCAAATCTAAGTGAGTACATCTAGGTGAGCTCATCAATGCTTTTAAACAACCATTCAGAGAAATTTTTAATTTATTAAATACTAAATTAAATAACACCCTGACATATCTTAAAGAATTCCAGAAAACAACTGTATACAATCCAAAAAGTCCGTGACGAGGATTCGAACCTGCGTCCGGGAGCATCCCAGACACTGCCTTAATCGACTGAGCTACGACAGGGTTAAAAAGAGTTGAAACCGAAGAATATATTCAGATCTTTGCAGTCTTTAAAATATGTTTGTTCTATGTATGTTTTAGATAAGAATACCAAATAAGAAATCTGGTACCGCAGTCGCAGAAAATGCTGGTTCTTCATTCACTCCTGTAAGCATCTGCGTTAAAAAATCGCGATTGCACCGGAACCGAGAACTAGCACCTCGTAATGAGTGAAAAGACTGAAGGCAAAAAACAAAATAGTGGGAAGCATTTGCTCCTTTTCTCTGGCAACAAGGAGACACAATGTCGCCAACTCGTTAATACTCGTCAGGACGCTCCCGCGCATGGTTCTCTAAGATAGCAGATTACCCGTGAGGAATGTGCCAACACCGAGTCTACCCTATATATATATCGAATACGAAAAGGTGATGTCGTTACATCGTTCAAATGAGTTTCAAATGGTCGCTCAATAAGCATCCTGCTCTGAGCATATACCGAAAAATTCAGATGTTCCATATCCGATTTCTGGAGAAATTTTTTTTTCGCTCGAATACGTTCAGAATGGCAACCCGTCTTCTAAAACCTTTCAAGTCTTAGAATACCATGTAACACATTCTGGTAATGTAGTTGCAGAAAATTATGCATCTTCATTTACTCAAGTAAACGGTAAAATTTTTCTACCGCACCGGAACCGAGAAAAGGCACTATGCACTGAGGGAAAAGACTGGAGCCAAATAACTAAATAATGGAAAACATATGCTCTGGCAATAAAGAAACACAATGTCGGCAAGAGGTCAGTACTCGTCAGTAGGCTCTTTTGCATGTTTCCATCAGACAGCAGGTTTCCCATGAGGAAGGAGCCTCACAATGAGTCTCCCCTATATACATCGTACGTTAATGTGATGTCGTTTTATCGTGCAAAAGAGTTTCAAATGGTCGCCCAGCATGCATCCTGCTGTGAGCATTTTCTACCGCACCGGAACCGAGAAATAGCACTATGCAATGAGGAAAATACTGGAGCCAAAAAACTAAATAATGGAAAACATATGCTCTGGCAATAAAGAAACACAATGTCGCAAGAGGTCAGTACTCGCCAGTAGGCTCCCTTGCATGTTTCCATCAGACAGCAGGTTTCCCATGAGGAAGGAGCCTCACAATGAGTCTCCCTTATATACATCGAATACGTTAATGATGTCTGTTATGTCGTTTCATCGTGCAAAAGAGTTTCAAATGGTCGCCCAGCATGCATCCTGCTGTGAGCATACCAGTAAAACGTCTGATGTACCATGTCGGATTTCTGGTGAATGGTACATTTTTCGACTCGGTTTCGTCCTGAATATCAATTCTTAGTCAGCACATCTAGGTGAGCTCATCAATGGTTTTAAACAACCAATCCCAGGATTTTTAATTTATTAAGTACTAAGTTAAATAACACCCTGACATATCTTAAAGAATTCCAGAAAACAACTGTATACAAATCCACAAAGTCCGTGACGAGATTCGAACCTGCGTCCGGGAGCATCCCAGACACTGCCTTAATCGACTGAGCTACGACAGGGTTAAAAGAGTTGAAACCGAAGAAATATATTCAGATCTTTGCAGTCTTTAAAATATGTTATGTTCTATGTATGTTTTAGATAAGAATACCAAATAAAGAAATCTGGTACTGCAGTCGCAGAAGACTTAGTGCTTGCCTATTTCCCTATCCCAGTTTCTCCTTTACAGAACAGGTTCTCGGGACCCTACCGTGTTAAGGAGTGCCGGAACAACTTCAACTACGTTCTCGAGACCCCCAATAGGCGGCGGAAGACCCAGCTGTGCCACATTAATTTACTCAAGCCCTACCATGGGTTCCTCCCACTGTGTTAACCAATTTCACCTCATTTACAGGTCCATACAGCCACAGTGAGACCTTCCCTGCTTCTCCTTCCGAGAGCACTGACACTGAGACAGCGCTCTCTAACTCAGAAATCCTTACTAACCTTCAACATCATTTTCAGGACGATAATAGTGCTCCACTAATCAAACTCGTCAGAGAACATCAAGAGTTGTTTCGAGATGACCCCCAAGAGTGTACTGTAACTCAGCACGACATCCAACTGCTACCTGACACCCAGCCGATTCGCCAACCATTCTACCGAATCAGCCCGAGCAAAAACGGAAGTCATGCGGGCTGAGGTACAGTATCTCTTGGACCATGGACTGGCTACCCCCTGTTAGTCCCCCTGGGCCTCACCATGCATCCTGGTACCCAAACCTCACGGAAAATCCGTCTGTGTACGGATTATAGGAAGTTGAACCAGGTCACAGTGAAGGACGCCTACCCAATATCCAGGATAGACGACATTTGGATGCCATTGGTAATGCCCGCTACCTGTCTCAGGTAGACCTACTAAAGGGTTACTACCAGGTGAGTTTAACGGAGCGAGCTAAGGTACTGTCCGCCTTTATAACCCCGTTTGGTCTCTACAGGTACAATCGCCTTCCCTTTGGACTCTGCAATGCCCCAGCCACCTTTCAGAGAGCTGTCAACCGCGTCATCCAGGGCTTGGAAAACACCTACGCCTATTTGGACGACATCGTGGTAACATCCAACACCTGGGCGAACACCTGCTCCAGCTACAACGATTGTTCTACAAGCTCCTGAAAGCCGGCCTCACCATCAATCTGGGCAAGTCCACCTTCGCGAAAGGTAAAGTGCGGTACCTGGGTCATGTTATAGGGAGTGGCAGCCTGGCTCCGTTAAACATTCACATTCAAGCAATCCAACAGTATCCACAGCCTACTACCAGGAAGCAGCTCCTGCGCTTCCTTGGTCTTGCTTCCTATTACCGTAGGTTTGTGAAGAATTTTAGCACTGTTGCAACCCCATTAATCACCTTAACCAGTCCCAAGCAACGGTATAATTGGACCAGAGCAAACCGTTGCATTCGAACAACTCAAATTCCTCCTCTGTTCTAATCCCATTCTCGCCTCACCAGATATCAAGAAGCCTTTCATCCTCCATGTCGCCCAGTGGTACCGGCATCGGAAGTGTCTTAATGCAGCAGCGAGGCGAGGAGGTTCTACCTGTCAGCTACTACAGTTGCAAGTTGAAGCCTCATCAGAAGAACTACAGTACTATAGAGAAGGAACTCCTGTCCATCGTCCTGAGCTTACAACACTTTGCACCATATCTGCACGGTGCTAGGTCCACTACCATCTATTCGGACCACAACCCTCTGAGATTCTTACATCAAGCCCAATTTAATAACCACGTCTGCTGCGATGGGCTTTATATCTTCAAGGCTTCAATTAAAGATCTGCTACATCAAGGGCCTGATAACATCATCGCTGACGCCCTCTCCAGAGTGCATGAGGTAGAGGCAGCTCCACCTCCCACTCTACCTCCAGTGGACATGATTCACCCGAAACAGCAGGCTTCGGGGGAGAGTTGTGACGATAATCTCTTATCAGAGATTTAGCCTGCTATTTCTGTATTTCATCACGTCCTCATCAATATACAAGATACGTTTTGTAGTGGCTAAACGTATATATTAAGATAGCCACACGCACCAGCAACTCCCTCCTCCCCACTCCAGCACCTGCTGTACCACCTGGTCGACGCGCCGAACCCTTCAACTGCCTAACTAGCGACTTGCGGCCATCCAGCTTCCTCATTGGCCGCCAACCAACACGCCACTCCGGTTCCTCGCCAATCACAAGTCTCGCCAGTTATTGTTGAGTCCCTTGCGTTTCTGCCAGCCAGAATATCGTGTGCTCTCAGACTATGAACACCTAAGTGACTCACCTTGTGTGGTCAAATAGAGGTTTATAGTTAGTGCATATATTCCAGCATTCATATTTTATTTACTCTTGTATGTCAATTCTCCTCCCCATTAACGTAATCTATTTTCATGTTTATTTATTTTTCCACTTGACATTTTTTACCAGTAAGCCAAGATTTTGCATTTATTTCAATTTGTGTTTTTTATTGTTATTAAAATCCATAGTTTTATTATTGTGTTTTATGTTTCTGACCTTACCACAGATTACCAATCACGCAGTCATTCTTTTTTTTCTCTTTTTTTTTTCCTTTTCTTTTTTTATATTTATATGTGGCCCAGCACTGACACCTGCTAGTTGGAAGACTGCCGACCACCATTTCCAACTCGTTACCGTCACACCGAAGAAATATATCAGATCTTTGCAGTCTTTAAAATATGTTTATGTTCTATTATGTTTAGATAAGAATACCAAATAAAGAATCTGGTACCTCAGTCGCAGAAAATGCTGGTTCTCATTTACTCCTGTAAACATCTGCGTTAAAAAATCGCGATTGCCCGGAACCGAGAACTAGTACCTCGTAATAAGTGAAAAAACTGGAGCCAAAAACCAAATATGGGAAGCATTTGCTCCTTTTCTCTGGCAACAAGGAGACACAATGTCGCCAACTCGTTTTAATACTCGTCAGGACGCTCCCGCGCATGGTTCTCTAAGATAGCAGATTACCCATGAGGAATGTGCCAACACCGAGTCTACCCTATATATATCGAATACGAAAAGGTGATGTCGTTACATCGTTCAAATGAGTTTCAAATGGTCGCTCAATAAGCATCCTGCTCTGAGAATATACCGAAAAATTCAGATATTCCATATCCGATTTCTGGAGAAATTTTTTTTCGCTCGAATACGCTCAGAATGGCTACCCGTCTCCTAAAACTTTTCAAGTCTGAGAATCCATGTAACACATTCTGGTAATGTAGTCGCAGAAAATGATGGATCTTCATTTACTCAAGTAACGGTAAAAATTTTCTACCACACCGGAACCGAGAAATAGCACTATGCAATGAGGGAAAAGACTGCAGCCAAAAAACTAAATAATGGAAACCATATGTTCTGGCAATAAAGAAACACAATGTCCGCAAAAGGTCAGTACTCGTCAATAGGCTCCCTTGCATGTTTCCATCAGACAAAGGTTTCCCATGTGGAAGGCCCTCACAATGAGTCTCCCCTATATATCTCGAATACGCTAATGTGATGTCGTTTCATCGTGCAAAAGAGTTTCAAATGGTCGCCCAGCATGCATCCTGCTGTGAGCATACCATTAAAACGTCTGATGTACCATGTCGGATTTCTGGTGAA